>JAJMDL010000009.1:224040-241230 GCA_030573575.1 Hanseniaspora sp. CRUB 1602 | reverse complement strand
ATCCCATAAAACATCATGTGACTGTATACTGATAAAGTTTTATATATTTGTAAATAATTATTTAATCCAAAAACAAAAGTAAATTTGTATAATCTTGTAAAAACATTTTGTTTGAAAATAAAAGCTAAATTTTAGAAGTTTCATATTCTTTATTTTTTTTAATAAAATCCTTTGTTTTATTAAAAGTAACAAACCAATCCTTTCTTTATCCAAATATCATCCTTTTCAAAACCATCTCTTTTTAAGTTTTCAACTTTAGACTTCTTTTCCTGTGACATAATAATTTAAAGCACTTTTAAAATTATAAACTGAGTGTTGATACATTGTTTATTTAAAAAATGTCTCATTAATTTGCTACTGTTTGTATCTTTACATATGATTAATCCACATTTGAAATAAAAAAGCTTTGTATCTATCTTTACTTTGTTATTGAACCGGTATTTTCAATAATAAAATTTGGTATATTAAATTTAACAATCCCTCGTAGTGTAACGGCTATCACGGCGCTCTTTCACAGCGTAGACCCGAGTTCGACTCTCGGCGGGGGAGTTTATTCTTTTTTACTTTAATATTAAGTTGAATTTTTTTTTTTATATGTTTTGCTGAGATCAATCAAAAAGTTCTTTTTTTTTTATCATTTTGGACAATTATTTCTATTCTTTTCAAAATATATAAATAATTGTTTACAAAAATATATAAAATTACTTAATAAATTTTATTATTAATATTTATTTGATAAGCTAATCTAATTTGAAATTAAATTTATCAACAAATGTCAATTGTAAACAAAAAAAACCAAAAGTCATGTGATTTTTGTAAACATTTAAATTATATTAGTTTTTTTTAATCTAATAAACGGAAAAAAACCTTCAAAGATACTAAGTATAACAATTTATAGTTGAAATGAATTAAACAATCAGTTTAAAAAATACTTTCATTGATTGTAAGTTATATTATTATTTAGACTCAATATAAAATATATATATATTTTTTTTTACTTAAATTGAAATTTGAGTATAAAAACCGATGTTACTGTTTTATACTCAAGATTGGCCGAGAGGTTAAGGCGTTAGAATGAGGTTCTAATGTACAGACGTACGCGTGGGTTCGAACCCCACATCTTGAAATTTTTGAACATGAACATTTAATACTACTTTTTTGAAAAATCACGTGACTTTTTAGTTAAAAAAGTTAAAAAATAAACAAGATTGCATCGGCCGGGAATCGAACCCGGAGCTCAACGATGGCAACGTTGAATTTTACCATTAAACCACCGATGCTAGTTAAATTTAATGAAATTAAAAATTTCAAAGAGGACATAACATCAGAGATAAATGCTTATCTTTTAATAAAATATTTATTTGTTTTACCAATTTAAATTTAATTCTTTTGTAATTTATTAGCAACTTGAATTGATATATGGGGTTTCGCTTTAAATATATATATATATGCTTTAGAAGAAAAAAAGCATTCATCAATTTTATACATTGAATAAAAAGAATAGAGATGAGAATTTTATTTTTATTGTTATTAAAATAGCTTGCCTTCAATAAAAAAAAAGTTTTTCCAATATAGATTTAAATAAAGAAAAAAAATACTTTTCAAAAAAATATATTTTAATTAATTATAATAAGATTAAAAAAGAAAACCAATAAACGAAATAATATTTATCTTTTTTGTTTTGTTGAATTTCGTTTTATTTTTTAAAATTTAGAAAGAGGTGTGACTTAAAAAAAAACTTTTTTTTTCAGGGGGGGTTTTTTTTTTGTTGCTAATTTGAGAAATTTTTAATCTATATTTAAATCTTTTATATATTCAGGTGGTCTTTAATTTAAAAAAAAAAAAAAAAAAAAAACCAAAAGTAAGTAAGTATTCACTAAATTATCATAAATACAACTAAAGAACAAAAAATGCCTACCAAAGACTATGATCCTGTAAAAGGAATCAAATACACACTTCCCTCTGGGAAAAGTTACTATACTAAATTAAGACCATACCATCAAAAAAATGAAGAAAACCAAGTTATTGATATAAATGATCCTGTATATTATACAAATCAGTTTAATAATAATCATCATGTTAGATTAACTGATGAAGAAATTTTCGATATCAAAAAGCTTAAAGAATTTTTCTTAAAAGAAGGAAGATTGACAAATGAACAAACTATGCTTATTTTAAACAAAGTAATGGAAATTTTTAGAAAAGAACCAAATTTATTAATAATAAAAAAAATGCCTATAAATGTTGTTGGTGATATCCATGGTCAGTTTTATGACTTGATGAAGTTATTTGATGTTAGTGGTGATATAGAGGAAACAAATTATCTATTTATGGGAGATTATGTGGATCGTGGTATCTATTCAGTAGAAACTCTTTTATTTTTATATGTTCTGAAGATTAACTATCCAGATAGAATGTTCATGCTAAGAGGTAATCATGAGTGCAAACATTTAACCACCTACTTTACTTTTAAAAGCGAAGTTTTACACAAGTACCATAGTAATAATTTTGGGAAACCTCAAAAAACTTATAAAAGTGTGGAAATATACAAACAGTTTTGTCTGTCCTTTAATTATCTTCCATTAGCAGCATTTTTAAATGATCAATATTTTTGTGTTCATGGTGGTATCTCACCAGAGTTGGAGTTTCTTTCTGACGTTAATTCCAAGATTCCAAATAGATTCAAAGAAGTACCAAGTAGTGGTTTAATGTGTGATTTACTTTGGAGTGATCCTCTGGAAGATTATGATACATTTGAAGATGATTCTGATGAGTTATTTTTAGATAACTATCAAAGAGGATGCTCTTACATGTATACTTTTAGAGCTGTCGAATTATTTTTACAGAGAAATAATATACTAAGTGTTATAAGAGCTCATGAAGCACAAGATTTAGGTTATAGGATGTATAGAAATTCAACAAGCTTAAATTTTCCAAGTTTGATAACAATTTTTTCTGCTCCAAATTATCTAGATTCTTATAACAACAAAGGTGCTGTATTAAAATTTGTTGATAATACAATGAATATAAGACAATTTAATAATGTTAAACATCCTTATAATCTTCCAAAATTTATGGATGTATTTACTTGGGCATTACCTTTTGTTGGTGAGAAAGTTAGTGAAATGTTATTGGGTGTTTTAAATATCTGTTCAGAAGAAGAGTTGCAAGAGAACAGAATTTCAAAAAAGAGACATATCCAAAGGGATATAGAAGAAGTTAGCGAAATTGAGGGAAAAAAATCAACTGTCACTTCACCTATATCTTCAAATGAAGAAATTTCTGAAGAGGAGTCAAAACTTCAAGTAAAAAAAAAATTAAGACAAAAAATCATAGCAGTATCCAAAATATCCAAAATGTATTCCTTACTAAAAGAGGAAAGTATGGGTATTCAGCAATTGAGAGATTTAAATGGTGGCTCCTTACCAAAAGGTACTCTGTATGGTGATAGAGATGATTTATTAAGTTCAATTGACAAGTTTAGAAAATCTAAAGAATTAGATGCAATTAATGAAAGATTACCTCCTAACTTGGAAGAACAACATAGTTTGAAAAAATTAAAAGAATTAAACAACAGTGCTTCTGTCGTTGGAAGTCATGATGATCTTCAGCATAATATTATTTCAATGTTGTTAGAAGATGAATAACAGTAATTTAACAAAAAAGAAAAAGAATTTCGATAAAACATTTTATTAATAAGTTTATATATTGTTTTTGTTTTGATTTTATAGAACTAACAATAATAATATATAAAGAATATTTATTCACATAAAGTTAAAGAAATTGTTATTACTAATACTACAACCAAAAAAATAAAACTAGAGAAAAAAAATCCTAAAAAAAATGAAAACAAAAACTATTGAAAATTACTTCCTATATTTTAATTGTGTAATCTCTTTTCGTAAGAGTGTAAGTTTGAAACACCACCTTCTAATTGAGCACTGGCAGTTCTGAATTCAAATCTAACATTGCCATTGTCAGTGTTAACTCTTAAAGCTTCCAAAGAAGTAACACCAATGTCTTGACAAGAGTGTTGTAAACCGAAATACAAGTATGGAATAAATTTGGTAATTGAACCCTTATCAACAACAGCACCAGTAACACCTTGAGCAACTAAAACCTTATCACCTTCAGAGAAATATCTGGAAGTAGCAGCATTACCCTTGGTATCAGTCTTTTGCATAGCATCAATAGAACCCATACCTCTGTAGGTTTTTAATCTCTTACCATCTCTGTAGAAGTATTCACCTGGAGATTCAGTAGTACCAGCTAACATACCACCCATCATAACAACGGAGGCACCTAAGGCTAAAGCTTTAGTTATGTGACCAATGTTTTGAACACCACCATCAGCCATAGTTGGAACACCAAATTGGTTAGCAAATTGAGAAACATTGTAGACAGCAGTACCTTGTGGTCTACCACAAGCCATGACTTCTTGGGTGATACAAATAGAACCGGAACCCATACCAATTCTTAAACCATCACAACCAGCTTCAATTAAAGAAGCAGCTTGTTCTCTGGTAACAACATTACCAGCAATAATTTCCAAATCCTTAAAGTTAGTCTTGATCCATTTAATTAATTCAATTTGGAAAATAGAGTTACCTTGAGAAGAATCTAAAATAACAACATCTAAACCAGCTTCAACTAATTTGGTTACTCTTTCTTTATCAGATGGCAAAGTACCAATAGCGGCACCACATAATAATTGCTTAGTGACAGCACTCTTGGAAGCTAATGGGTAAGATTGATTCTTCATTAAATCAGTTCTACTCAACATACAAACTAAGTTGAAATCATCATCTACGATTGGTAACTTACCTTTTTTGGTTTTCTTCAAAATTTCATTACCTTCACTTAAGGTGATACCTCTCTTAGCATAAACTAATTCTTCTTCATTAGTCATGATATCTTCCAATAAATTGCTATCATCTTCAACAAATTGAATATCTCTAGAAGTGACAATACCAACTAATTTTCCTGGGAATTCACCACTTTCTAAATTAATAAATATTAATTATGTTGTTTTTAATTAAAAAAAAAAAGTTTAATATTTGTTAGTAATTATTAAATTGTTCAATTTATTATTATTATTAATATTGTTATTGTAATTGTCATTAAAATTTTAAATGATTATTATTTTGATTAAATGCTTTAAAATAAAAAAACATACACACTCAATTTTTTTTTAAATTTTGAATTTCTTTTATATTAAATTACAAAGTTTTTTTTTAACAAATCAGAAAATTTTATATTTTATCTACAAGATCGTTTGATCATTAATTCAGTAGAACGAAAGTTATTAATATAGTTTGAACATCATATAAGTATAAACTTTTTAAAAAAATAATTTAAAACATAAAAGAAATCCAAAATAAAATAATTCAAAAAAAGTTAGTAAGTTATTTATTATTATTGTTTTTTTTTTTTAAAAAACAAACATTTTATACAAATAAATGTATCATTTAAAATCAATACAATAACAAATTTATTAATGAAGACCAGCTCATTAATATCATCATCATTTTTTTTTTTTTTTTTTACATACCAGTAATTGGGAAACCAGAGAAACCTAATTGTTCAGCCAATAATTTGGCGTCAGCAACAGTAGTCTTTGGAGATAAAACAACAGGGTCGTTAATAAAACCATTTTCAAATTTCTTAACTTTCTTGACCATGGCAGCTTGTTCTTCAGCACTACAGTTGTGGTGAATAAAACCAATACCACCTAACAAAGCCATGTAAATAGCCATACTAGATTCAGTAACAGTATCCATAGGAGAAGAAACAAATGGAGTGTTTAAAGTAATCTTCTTTGTCAATTTGGTTTTCAAGTTAACAACACTAGATGGGAATTCAACTTTACCTGGTAAAACTAAAAAATCATTGTAAGTTAAACCACCTCTGATTTTAGAGTCCATCAATTGAGAAACACTTAAACCATCTTTTTCAGCGTATTCACTTAAATATTGTGTAGCTTTGGTAAAATCCTTAACTTCAGACATTTTTTTAAAAAATATTAATTTTATTGGGGTTTTAATATGGGTTTACCAGGATTTTTTTAATATAATTTTTTCTGTTATTAAAAAAAAATAATTTTAATACATAAAAAAAAAAATTAAAAGGTATCAAAAAGTTGTTATACTTACTTCTTCCAATTTTTTTATTAATATACTTTTTACATATTTAAAAAAAAAAAAAATGAAATGAAAAGAAGTTAAAAAATTTTGATGTTTTTTTATATATAATTTGTATAAATTTTTTTTTTTTTTTAAAAAAAAAATATTTTTCAAAATTAAATTATTAAGGATAATTCCCAATTAGGTAATGAGAGGATCTTAATTTGTCTGGTTTTTCTTTACCACCAAAAAAAAAAAAAAAAAAAGAAACGAGACAAAAAAAAAATAATAATATTAATAATAAAAATATTAAGTTAAAATGTAAATCTAAATAATAAATTATTATTATGTAAAAAATAAATAATTAACAAAAGAGACTTTATTGCTATTTCATATTCTAAAGTTTTTTTTAATAAAGAATCTTTGATAAATGTTTAATTAAATTTTTTTTTAAAGTTGACATCTAAAGTCAATCTATATTATAGGTTAACAATATTTGATATTAGATTAAATCTTATAAGAATTACTTAAAAAGGAAAACTTATTTTATTTTTGCATATTTTTTTTCTTCTCTCCAATATATATATAAATGTATGTATAAATTGATAAAAAAAAAAAGAACACAAACGCACATTAAATTTTATCTAATATTAATTAGATAAAGATAATTACTAACTTCAAATCATATAAATAATATCCAATTTTTTTTTTTAATGGTAAAAAATTAAAAAAATAAATAAATATGCATAATAGTAATATCAAAATGAATAGAGAAAAATGGAATATGGGTGCTGGTGGAGGAATTGGTTTAAAAGGACCAAATGGTTGGGATATTCATGCTGGAGGAGGAGGAGGTATTAATTATGGTGATGACAACAACAACAACAACTAAAAAAAATAAACAAACGAATAAATAAATGGTAGAGTACATTTTCTTTTGTTATAACATTATGTAGATATTCTTATTGTCTTTAATTATTTTTATTATTAAAGAAAAATGTGTATTAATTTAACTATATGTCCTAATTAAGAAAATGTATAGTAAACAAACTCTTTATTTATTTTATTTTTTTTTTTTGTTTTGATTCTTCTTTTTCAAAAGCTCATTACAAAAAAAAAAAAAGATTAAAGAACGTTTATAAACAAACAGAAAAAAAAAAGAAAGAAAACAAAAACTCCCCAGATATAATATATCTACTATAAAATAGTAAGAAAATTATATTAAATAATTAAATAACTCATATATATTCCTTCATAATTTATTTTTACAAGCAAAAACGGAAAGAAATCAATAAACTTTTATCAAGATGCCTGATCAAACTTTAGAAATTAAATTACCTGATTTACCACCTTTAAGTTCAATTTCTCGAAGAGCAAATAGAAATAGAAGATCAGATGATAATGAGAAAAATATTACCAGCACTCAAAATGAACAAGTAAATACAACCCTTCAGAAAGAAAACAAAACTGTTTTTACTGTCTATTCTGAAGAATATACAAGCAATGTATGTGAAAATGAAAACAAAGAAAATGCTTACTCTCCAAACAATGTAACTTTACAAATAAATAAAAATAATAATATAGAGGAAAATTTTTTTATTCATTCTAAATATGAGGCATCTAAAATAATACAAAAATTTGATACATTTTTGGGTGACCACTCAAGTGAAGAGGTTGTACTGAAAAATTCAATCATTTTGGACAGTTCTGAAGATGATGATGTTCACAAACGTTTTATGGTTGATGCTGAAAATACTTTGAATAGATTAAATTTGTATGATAGTAGCAACAACAATTCTTATCTTGAATCGATATCATCAAGATTTAATAAACCACCAAGTGTGAAATCTTCTGTATCTGTTTTTAATGCTAATAAACAAACAAATAATAACTCCAGACCTTTACCACCTATTGTTAGCACAGATATTGATGATAATACAAAAGATTTACTACCAAGTCCAGTAACAAAAAGAAGACCTAATATGCAATTGATATCAAGAAAAAAACAGGAGCAAACATTAACAGGTGCTACCATTTTACCTCCAAGAGCCGAATCTTCTGCATCAATATTTGAAAATAACAGTTTTTACAATAAACCTAAATTCAACAATAGTAGTAATAGAGTCAAAACTTCTGATTTACTGGAGGACTTGCAACTTTTTCACTATACAAAGCCAAATACAATGTTAAGTCAAAACAATTATAGAGAAGTTTCAAGTGGAAGCAACTTGACATCAATATCTAGCCCCCTTAGTGGTGATTTGGATTATTTCATAAACAACAATAACAACTATCTTGACTTTATACAAACAAATAATTATACCTCAAGGATATCTTCAGCTACAAATATAAACACACCCACAACCACTTCAAATTCAAACCACAATATATCAAACAATTATCAATTTCAATCTAGAGTCGCATCTTCTTCCCACAGAAGTGATAATAGAACCACTAGTGTAAGCAGTTATAGTGGTAGTAAACCATTACTTCAAGTTCCAAGTGTCTCCATTCCCACACAACCCTTTCATATTGAACTTTTAACTGAAAATCATTTGCGTGAATGTAAAAATATATCATTAGTAAGTGAAATTTATGAATGGTTGTTAAAAATTTATTTTGAATGGTTTAGCAATTATTTGTTTGATAAGATGGTTTTTTTTCAAGTAATTCAATTATTGATAGAGTTTAATATTTCAACTAAATATAATGAATTATTTAATAATGAAAATGTTGATCAAATAATTGAAAGTTTATTGAGACAAAGAGCTGTTAAATTTGAAAAGGGGTTTTCACAAGAATTTTTAGAAAATAATGATGAAAATAATGGTTCGTTCAATAATATAAGTTTTGAAGAAGAAGAATTAACAATTATTACTCCTGGTTTGGAAATTTCAGGAATTTTAACAAATTTGATAAGTTGTAGTTGTTGTGAAAGATTTGTAACAGAGAGTAACTATAAATGCTATAGTTTTATTTGTAGCAAATATAGAGTAGAAGATTCTAAACAAAAAGAAATGGCTTCCACTGGTGAACCAAATCATACAAGAATACCAAAAAATGACAATAATGGAACAATTGGTGTTTGGTCAGAATATTGGAATTTATCAGAACAAGACCTAATCAATATTCCTTCATTAGAGTTAAAAAAACAAAGTTTCATATTTGATTTAATAATTTTGGAAGAAAGATCTATTAATTTGGCAAATGCGGCCACCCATATTTATGGGAAAAATTTCCATAAACAATTATTACCAAATGATTTAAATTTTGAGGAGAATGCTTTCCAAATCTTTGATAAGATGGCTAATCTTCATAAAATTTATATTTTGGATCCTTTATATGCAAAGTTACAAACAGATGGTAAATTTATCAATTCAATAGGAGAAGTTTATTTAAGATGGGTATCGAAAGCTACTAAAATTTATTTGGAATATGCAGAATGCATGGGTAGTGTATGCGAGATTATAAATTGGGAAAAAGCCCAACCTGTATCTGCTTTCAGAGATTGGATTATAGAGGTTGAAGATACACCAGAAATCAAAATGTCTAAATTGTACCATGATGTTATTTTCTTTGGTGGTTTTTTTAAATCTTTACAAAACTTACCTATAACATTACATTCTATATTGAAATGCATTTCAGAAGAACATGAAGATTTTGAATTTATTAAAATAGCTTATGAAGAAATTATAGCATTGAATTCAGCTGTAGATAAGCTTCTTGGAGCTTCATTAGATAGAGCTCATATTTTAAGAATAAGCAGACAATTAATAGTGACTAAACATTTCAAAACAAAGTTTGACTCCCTTTCATCCAGTCAACGAAAGAATATTGTCAATAACGAAGGTAGTTTAGATTTGAGTGAAAAGCTTGAGTTAAGATTGAATGAAAAACAAAGAAAGCTCTTAAACCAAGGTGAATTAATTAAGAAAAGAGATGTTCATTTACCATCAAATGTGGGTGGTCATACTAGAGTTTATTTATTTTTATTTGATAATTTTTTCTTAATAAGTGAAAGAATTGTTCAAAAAGGTCAATATGTGTTTAAATTGTTAGAAAGACCTATACCTATTGATTACCTGAATTTAGAATCAAAAGTAGGTATATCATCTTTACTGGAATTCAAGATTAGAAATATTGCTACTAATGAATCCTTCACTTTTATTGCCAATTCAACTGATAATTTAATGAAATGGACTGATTCAATATCACTAATGCTTCAGAACTTTAGTACTAATAAAGAGAATGCTTTAATTTTTAAGCTTAGATGCATTAATGATTCATTCACTTATAAGGAAAAAGATTTTTCTCAAAACTTGTCAGTACCTACAGCTAATTCAGCTTTGGATGATGCATTAAAACAAGTTTATAAAGGTGACGTTTATGAAGATAACCATTGTAACAACAATAATAATATGGATGATGGTTATTATAATGGTGCTTATGAAAACACTAATATGAATACATCTTCTCAGATAAATTATGAAAAAAACTTTATTGCTAATGTTACAAGTGCTATTCCAATCTCTTTTGAAAATAAAAAATATACTCTAATAGTGACAACCTTAGGTTTGTATTTGAAAAATAACAAAAACAAGAGGCAAACTACCAATAATATTAATAAATTAAATGATTGGAAACTTGTTTGCAAAACTGGTCCTCTTCAAAAAGTTGAACTTTGTCCTATGATAGATTTTTTGATAATATTAAGCTCTAAAGGATACCTATACTATATCAGTTTACAAAGTTTAATTTTATCTTACTACAAGAACACGACATCAAATGATTTAGAAGATGAAACAAGTGTTGTTGGAATATTAATCAATGATAAAGTGTCAAATTTTGATATTGCTGAGGATTTAGAAAGTAGTTTGCAAATTTGTTATGAAAGAAAAAACAAAATAGTTTGTCATATACCAGAGTATGATTTTTTTTCTAATAGTATTAGAGCTTTCAAGTTTCATAAAAGCTATAAATTGAATTCCTCCCATTTGGGAATATTCCATAATAATACCAATGATAAATCAAATTTTCCTATATCTTTTGGTGAAAAGTATTCTGCTACTTTTTTCAGAGAATCTTTTTTGATTGCTCATTCCAATAAAAGCTTTATTTTATACAATACAACTTTTAATAACAATGGAATCAAACTACCAATATTTCCTGATGTTTTACTTGAGCCCAATCTTCCTGAAGATGAATTAGCAAAAGCAAATTCTTTAGAAAGATTATCGAAAGAAAAATTGTTGTTGAATAGAGTCCATGAGATTATAAAACACAAAGTCTCACCAATAAAAAGTTTTATGGTTCATGTAGGAAAAAATATTTTGTTGATTTACAATAACACTGTTGTATTAATGAAGAACAACGGTATGGTTTTAAATGGAATAAAAGATATTTTAATGATAGATTTTAATATTAAAACATGTGCAATGTATGGTGAATATTTAATTTTATGTGGTGAAAACTTGGTTCAAGTTTATGATTTGAATCAAGAATTGTTGGTGGAAAGATTCATGGTTGATTTGACACCAATTCAAATCATTAAGGGTAAAAAAATGAAAATAATATCACCTGATAACAGTAATGAGATAATGTTATTGATGAGTCATCCTTTAATAGTAGGAAAACAGTTAGTTTTAGAATTATTTAAAGTTTAGAAAACTGTATTTTTTTCTTTTCTTTTCTTTTTTTTTTTTAAAATTTTTATTTTGATAAATATATATTTTAAATTGTTATATTAACATGATACCAGTTTTTTTATTATAAAAGCTGATATATTTAAATTCTTTTAATGCTATATACTGTCCTTATCATCTCCATTCTATATCGAAATCTAATGTTTCACCAGCTTTGAATGGGATAACAGCAATATTACCATTATCAATTTTTTCTTCAATGGTAATATTCTTTTCAATTAAATAACATTTTTCTTTAGGCAAATCATCATCTTTCAAATCATAAAATGCTAAACCATTAGAGGAAACAAATTTTTTGAAATTGTTCCAATCTCCATTATTTTCTTTCCAAAATTGAGCTAAAATTTGCAAAGTATATTTAGAAACATAAACACCAGCAGCACATCCTAAAAACTTGTTTTTGTTACAAACAATATGAGGAGCGGAGTCAGTACCCAAAAAGAATTTTGAATCACCTGATAAGACAGCTTCTATCAATGCTTTTTGATCATTATAAGTCTTTGCCACTGGTTTACAGAAATTCAATGGAGAACCAACAACATCATCAATAGTCAAGAATAAATGGTGAAGTGTGATAGTTGCAGCTACATAAGGAGAATCAATTTTTTTAACAAGGTTGACAGCAGCTTCAGTGGTACAGTGCTCTAAGACAATTTTCAAAGTTGGAAATTTAGCATGAACAACTTCCAAAACTGGTAAAAACTCTGGTTCAGCAGTCATAACAGTTGTATTTGATCCCTTTTTATATGGAGTCTCACCATGGATATTCAAAACTAAACCGTACTCTTGCATTTTTGCTAATACAGGGTAAAAAGGGGTAAAATCGGTAGGATCAACACCACCTTTAGAATTAGTAGTGACACCAGCTGGGTAAACTTTAATACCATGAATATAATCCTTTGCTTCATCTAATAATTGAGGAGTGATAGTATCATTTAGATAAAAAGACATTAAAAATGTAGTGTTTGGAGATAGCTTTTCTAATTTAGCTTTGTATTTTTTCACTTGCTCAATAGTTGTGATTGGTGGTTGTAAGTTTGGCATTATATAAGCTACATTAATTCCGCCTTCTTTAACTGTTGGGGTAACCAAATCACACATTTCACCATCTCTCAAGTGAACGTGCATATCACAGGTAGTTCCAATTTCTAAAGGAAACATTTTCATATTATTTATTTATGTATATATATATATATATATGTTGATTATTGGTTATTAATTGTTGGTGTTAATTTTGATTTGATGATGTGATATCAAAAAAATCATATTTAAAAAAAAAAAATTTTTTTTTTTCTTCTTCTCTTAACTTCTCTTGTTTTTAAGATGATGTCATGTGCGTATTCATATGTTTCTTGCAAAAATTCTTATACTAAAGAATTATAATCTTAAAAATATATAAAATTTGTCTGTAAGAATACATATTTATATATAATAATTGTAAACAATTTTCAAAGGAAAGGTATGGTAATAGACTATTCAGTGGTAAAATTAATTATAAGCGAGAAATAATTTAAAAACTGTTTGAGAGGATTTTTTATTATTATTTTTATTGTATATATTTTTTTCATATTTGTTGTGATGAGGTTCCATACTGTAAAATATTTCAGCTGAAAAAAAAAAAACAAAAACCAAATATCAACAAAAAATATATAAAAGCATACCAAGTCATATCCTTTATTTAAACAATATTATCATAATGTTAGGAAATATAACTGAATTGAATAGAATTCTAAAACAAAAATTTCCTATAAGAAAACTTGAAGAACATATAAAAACAAATACATATAAAATAGAAGAGACTGATTTAGATGAATTAAACAAGCTACAAACATTTTTATCAAAAAAGAACAAATATACAAAGAAAGTTATATCAATAATCTCTGAGTGTTTGGAAAAAGAATATATTGTGATTGAAGATGAAGATATATACGAAACTTTTTTAGAATGGCTAACTTTAGAACAATCACTTTATTATACCAACAATAGTCTTTCATCAATCATTGATAATAATGTTATTTACCAACTTCCAAATGGTGAAGAAATTGTTATTAATGAAGAAAGGGATTTATTGGCTAGTAATGGAACTACTGGGTTTAGAACATGGGAAGCAGCTTTGTTTTTATATTATTATTTAATCAACATAAACCCAAGATTGCTGTCAGAAAGGGAAATAAGAAATGCTTTGGAGTTGGGCTGTGGTACTGGATTTTTAGGTATATTTTTAGCTAAAATGATGCCAAATGTGGATTTTAATTTGACAGATGGAAGTAATTTGGTAGTGGATAAATGTAATGAAAATGTTAAAGCTAATAAATTAAACAGCGATAAAATCAATGTTCAAGAACTTATTTGGGGTGATTATGAGGAAGAGAAAGAATCTTATGATTTGATATTTGGAGCGGATGTGACTTTTGATAGTCAATATATTCCAGCACTTGTCGATACTATAACATCGAAACTTAAATCAAATGGAATTTGTATAATATCAGCAACAATAAGAAACGAAAAAACCATTTCCACCTTATATGAGTGCATTGAGAAATTAAGTCTAAAATGGAAATTTGAAAAAATATACGCGTTACCTAGTAGTTTTTGTGTCGCGTCATTAAAAGAAGATTCCACAAAGAAACACAGAGATGATTTTATAAAAAAAAATTGGTTTGAGGATTTATTAGCAGATATTCATATTTATAAAATATATAAGGAAAATGAATAGTAATGATAAAGCTTGATCTTGAAAGGTTTGAAGGAAAGAAAAAAAAATACTGAAAGAAGTGTATACATATATATACAGACAAAAAGAAAGTACACTGTTTTAAGAAAATCCAAGTGATTTATAAGCATAATGGGCAAGAAAAAGAATACAAGTTTTAATAACCAATCTGCTGATGAGGAAGTAATTGAGAGTGAAAGTAAACAAAAAACAACTCTAGAAATGGGAAATTTGTTAAAAGAAAAAATTAACTTTGACACAAACAAATTAGTTTCCAAGATTGAAGAGTATAAAACAGAAAATGTGATTATGCAAGAAAAAGTAGATCACTGCAACAAAGAGTTAGAAGAATTAAAAATTGTTATTGTTGATACAGAAATTAAACAAATTAAATCTAACTTTAACATTTTAAATGAGAAAATAGAACAGACGAATGATTCTTTTAATTTATTAAAAAAAAGACAATTGAAAAAAGAAGATGTTGAATCTATTTGCAAAGTAATAATTAAATCTGCAATTAATGAGCACAAGAAAAATGTAGAAGCTACAGTCCATGATTTGCAAAAAATTCCAGATGTGATTACAAAACTTAAAGAAGACTTTAAAACTTCAAGTGGGGAAAAGCAAAGCAGTATGGATACAAAATTGAAGGTTTTTAACGAAGTTTTAACAACTAAGCAAAATGCTGATTTTAAAAAAATGAAAGAAGAAATTGGAAAAACCTTGAATGGGAAAGTCATTTCTATAACTGAAAGTATTGACAATTTACAATTAAAGTTTGATAAAGAAAACAAAAACAACAATACTAAAATTAAAGAATTGAATTTATTAAATGAACAACGTGAAAGAGATTTAAAATTAGAGAAAGAAAAGAATGGTAAGATAGAAAATACAATGAAAGCATTAGCTACAGAATTTAAAAAATTGCAGGAAGTGGTACAGGAAAACAAAAAAGAAATAAAAAATATTGCATCAGAAGCAGAAGAACATAGTGTTGCCATTGAAGCTATCGAAATTACCAATATGAATAATAACAAAACTGAAACTGTTAAAAAAGAGAAAGAAAAAGATGCAATGATACAAAATGATTTAGGTGTGATGAATGAAGTTGGTGATGTAAAAAAAGAAGTTGAAGTAAATTGTGATAGTGCAGAAGTTAATAAAAAAGATGATTTATATTTGAAAATTAATGTTGATCAAGGTGATGCTATTTGTAGTGGAAAGACTTTAATTGAAGAAAAAGAAGAAGAAACAAAGAAAGAAAAAGGAGAAAAAGAAAAAGGAGTAGAAAAAAAATCTCTATTACCTGAAACAAAAGCCATTACTACTGATATCAAAATGACTAAGAAAAATTTAAAAGAACAAAAAATTAATAAATTAGTTATTGAATGTGCAAAGAAGATTGAAAATAATAATAAAGATGCACTTGTGTTAGAAAATAAAGAAAACGGAAAAATAGCTGAAGAGAAAAAGATTCCTAGAGATGAAATAACTTTATTAAATGTACAAGTAGTAGATCCTTCTAAAAATATTAATGATTTGGTTTTTTCTAAACAGAAAGAAAAAATGATGTCGATGATTGATAATATTGAAGTTGTAGACTTAGAAGATTATCAAGGGGAAACAGCAGTGCCAAGTGAATGTGATGATATCATATTAAACAGTAATAATGTCATAGCTGAAGAGATAGGAGAGAAAGATATTAATGAATTTGGTGGAATGAAGAGTATAGAAACTGAAAAAAAAGGAGAGAAAGCATCAATATTAAGAAAAAAAACAATAACAGTATTGTTATGTTTATCAGTTATTGGACATCATATATACACAACCACTAAACGAAACCAGTAAAGAAAAAGTAAAAAAAAAAAAAATAGTAATATATACTTTAAGTTACAGTAATATTTATATATATGCTTTATAAGTTTCCTCTTCTACTTTATTATTATTAAAAATTACAAATATATATATATATATATATATATATATAATTTTAATTAAAGAAATATAGAATCCGATATTACCATTAATTTGTTGAATACTGTATTTAAAACAAAAAATATTTAGTAAAAATAATACGTTTTTAGAGATATAGACATGACTATAAATATATAATTAAAAGAAGATAAAAGATTTTTTAATAAAATTTTATGTCTAAAAAATAGACACACATACAAAATAATATATTTTTAAATGAGAAAAGTTTCTAAAAACAATTTAAAATTTTTTTTTCCTTCTTTTGTTTTAAAAAAATCGTTTATAAATAAATACATAATTTTTTTTATAAAAGAAGATTAATAATGTTTTATGTGCAAAAAAAAGAAAGAAGAAATAGAAAATAAAGAGAGAGACACACACAGAGAAGAACTTAACATTATTAATACTTGTAATATTTAAGTTAACAAAGATAAGAGATAATAATAATATTAAATATATATATATTTTTGAAAAGAACTGTATTGAAATGTATAATACAAGATATTAAATGTTTTATTATAAGTTATAGAATATTTTGTATATATCTATCTATTCTATAGAATGTTATAGAGAAGGATTATTTACACGTGATCTAATTAAATGGTGAGAAAAAATAAAAAACTTTATTTTATTTTTGCGCTTTCTTTTATATAAAAAAAATATAAAATTTTTAAACTCA
>JAJMDL010000009.1:90591-223940 GCA_030573575.1 Hanseniaspora sp. CRUB 1602 | reverse complement strand
ATATTTTTTAATGATTATAATTATTGGTATACATTGTTTCTTAATATTTTGTAATTATCTTTTACAAATGATTATGGTAGAAACATAAAAAAAAATGAATATATAAATTGTTCTATCACTATTCTTTTTTTTTTAATTAATTTAAAATTTATACTTTTTAAGTTAGAAAAAAACTTAAATAACCCAACAAGAATATTTCTTTTAATATAATAATAATTAAAAAATGGCTCTTAGAAATTATATGTATAGTAAACATAAACAAAATGATACTATTAGTAATTTAATTTTTCAAGGTAAAGAACAAACAAATAATAATGATGATGATGATGTAAAACTGGAACATCACAATAATAGTAATAAAAATAATTTAGTTGAAACACATGAGTCATGTGATGAACACAGAAGCCAAACTCTGGTGAATAATGAAGAGACAGAAGTGTTCAAAAAAAACTCAAACACAATACCAAAAATTACTGTTAAACAAAATGGTGATATGAATACAACAATTGATTCTTCTATTTTACAAAACAATGATATTTCTAGTAGTAAAACAAGTAATAATGATAATAATAATAAAGTTTTAATAAATGAAGAAAGAAGTGATTCAATAGCAACATTGGGATCTATAGAAAATACGGAGCAAATAGAGCAACATCAAGATTAATAATAATGAATTAATTATATATATATATAGGTTATCAAAATTTATTTTAGGAGATTTATATAAAACTTTTTTTTTAGGCAAAATGAAAATAATATAAAATAAAAATAAATATATATGAATTTTTATTTTTATTGCTAATATAATAAATAAGAATATGAATCTGAAACACATATATTTATAAAACTGTATCAAACTTTTTCCCCCTTCTTTTAAAGTTTAATGACCAATAACTCTTAATCTTTTAACACCACCATCTGGAATGGTAACTAATTTTACGTGGGTAAATTTATTTTCAGTCTTGTAGTCTATTTTCAAAACATGTTCATGGTGTGGTTTTCCTTTTGTCTTTTCAACAATTTTTACCCAACTCGGATCATTTTCTGATAATTGATCATCATCTCTAATCTCACTGAAAATTGCATAAACTTCAAAGTAGTTTGGAAAATTTCCCTTAAAGTTTGCTGTATCAACAATAATTGTATCAATAAAATTTACTGGTTTACCAAGCTTAACTATAACCCAATCTACATGCCCTGGTATTCTTGATCTCTTGGTTTCCCATCCATCTCCCATGTTTACTCCTCTTCCAGGAAGCAACAAATTTGATGGTGAAGAATAGTGCTGGTTAGATGCTGAAGTTACAACACCTCCATTTAACATATAGGCCCAATCCTCATTTTCTTTTTTTGTTGTTGTTACTGTTGTTGCAAATTTGGATTCTATATTGACTCTTCCATATAATCTGAATCTTGAAATACCTCCATCTGGGAACATTTTGAATTTAAATAAATTATATTTCTTTTCAGTTAAACCTAAAGTATTCAAAAAAAAATGTCTTTGAGAAGGTTTCAGTTGTGTTTTCTCCACAACAACATCCCATTCCAATCCACTAAAATCATCAATTTTTGCTTCAAAATTTTCAACAAAAGTTCCTTCAACTTCAAAATATTCTCCATTGTTTCCAGTGAAAAAAGTGGTGTCTACCTCACATCCAACAATATTGGCTCCTGATTGAACACCAGATTGTATGATAATATAATCAAATCCAGCTGGATTATGTCTTCTTGTCTCCCATCCATCATACCAAGCACCTTGTTCAGTGAAAAAATTAGGTTTTTGAATAGGTGCTGTTGGTTTTAGTAAGTTTGAAGCACTAGCAAAAAATTCATCACTAATTTCTAAAATTTTGGTGTCTGGTAATTCAGAAGAGAGAATGTTTGTTGAGTGATATTTTTTACTGATTAATTCAGTGAAATCTGATTCTAAAGAAATGTAAGTTGTCATTTTTTTTAAAAAGAAAAAAATTAATATAATGTTATATTGGTAGGGGTTATATCAATTTTATTCCTTTTTTATAACGTTAATTTTGTAAAAATTAAGAAAGAAAATGAAGTTTTATCTTTGCTAGTAGTTGTTATTTTTTTTTCAAATATATTTGATAGCTTTTATATATATATATACCTTTTTTTTTTTTTGTTGATATATGTTAATCGCGATAACATTGATTTATATAGAGATACTTTTAAAAATTAACGTATATTTTTAAAGAAAAAAAAATATATTGAGTCGGTATTTACCGAGATACACATTTAAAAGCAATTATTACCTCAACTTTGTTAACAAAAAAAAAATACACAAAGCTTTTAACCTTTTAATATATATATATATAATATCTACTCCTTCAAAATATCTTTTTTAACACATTCTCTTTTAACATTTTCCCAGAATAAATTACAAGTCTCTAAGTTTCTATAAGTTTTATTCTTATCTAAATAATACTTTTCAACATTCCATTTTTCAATACTCTTTGGTAAATGTTCTCCATCAATACCAAAGAAGACACCATTGCAATGTTTAAATAATTCATCTGGATTGCTCCATTTATAATCATCAAATTGCCATTCTTGACCATTAACAACAATAGCGACTACCCTATCCCAATATTCAGGCTTAACAAACATTCTTGTACTATTAACTATATTGAATCTTATGTTTTTACCAACAACAACATTAGAAGTATCATTTTGCTTAGTTATGTCGAATTTTTTAGAGATCTTCAAAATATCATTTTCTGCTTCTGGCAAATCGCTTGAAGAAATATACTGTCCATTGTTCAAAAATGCTTGTATATTAGCCATGGTAATAACAGATGAAGCTGAAGATGGAATCATAATGATAGGATCTTTATTAGATACAGCGTTTTTAGTAGCATTTGAAGATGAAGATGATGCAACTGCTGTACTTCTTTGAGCATTCTTGTCAATTCCCGCACTCTTTGGTTTACCATTTGCTTCTTGTTTTTTCAAATAAGCAATATCTTTACTGAGTTTGTGTAAAAGACCCTCACTTTGTTTCACCAAGTAATTGAAATCAACCAATTTGGTTCCTCTTAATAAAGAGTTATGATCAGCAAGCATTCTTTCATTCTTGCCTATATGTGAGTTGTAATCGACCAAATCTTCATCATTCTCTTCACTCTCATCTAACATTTCAACATCTTTCCCCTCATGCTCATCTAAATTCTTTTTATCTTTTTCAGCTATTTGAGATTCTCCAATAGTAGTTTCAGCAGCAAATGTTTCAGCGACACCAGAAGCTAATGCAGCTTCTTTATGGGCTTGATTTGAATGGCCTATGTATTTAGAAGTATCATTCACACCACTCAACCAATTTATCAGATCAGTTCTGATCAAAAAAGATACATTTTGAAGTTTTTTATCTTTACATTCTTTCAAGTAATCAGCTGCAGAAGTATCTTTGTTACTCCAACAATGATAAACAATTCTCAGAGGCAAGTTTTTTTCAGTGAAATTTGTTTTCTCATTCAAATTATATTTTTTGTCATTTATTTTCAAAAAAGTTGAGTCCACAATATCTCTTGTAACTTCACCATCTGATGATAATATTAATTCTATATTGCTCTTGTTTCTAATAGCATCTTTAAGAGCTTGTAAGTTTTTGCTGGCTGTAACAACTGACATTTTTCTTTTTTATCTATCTATCTATATATATATATATATATTATTAAAACAGAAATAAAATAAGGACAAAAACACAAAAGAAAATTGATGGTTTTATATATTAGTTGTTTTTGGGGGGATCTCTTAAAACTATATATATATATATATTGTTTAATATAATTTTCATATAAATATGTTTAAAAAAAAAAAAAAATTGTTGGATATTTGAGTGTTCATATGTTTTTATTTTTTTAAACAATAAATATATCCGAAACTGAAAATTTTTTTTTTTTTTTTTTCATACTTTTCTTTTTGCTCATCTATAAATTTTTTAAATCTGAAATATATTTTCTCTTATAATACAGCTAAAAAAAATGAACCTAAAAATTTTATTGTATTTTTTTAAAAAAAAGACCAATGGCCAAAAAAAATAACAATAAAAAGACTGAAGCAACATTGGCTTCAGATTCTGGAAAAAAAGGTAAAAAAAACAATAATAATAATGAAGAAGAATTGTTTGCTGCTGAATTGAAACAAAAGCAAAAACAAAAAAGACAAGAAACTGTATCCAAAGTTACATCTTCAAGTAGCTGGACTGGTAAACTTCCACATGCATTACTACATGAAAAATGTCAAAGAAATAAATGGGGGAAAGTTGAATATGACATGTTTAAAGTTCAAGATGGTTTCATCTCCACTGCTATCCTTCAAGCAACAGTTAATAATGAAAAATTATCTTGTAAAATGGGGGATCCTATATACAGATATACCAATTGTACTGAGCAGTGTATAATTCCACAAGAGACACCACTAGAAGCTAGAAATTTGGCTGCTACAGTAGCTTTATACAGAATCAGCTACAATACTAATTTGAAATTAATGTTACCACCAAATGTTCATAGAGCAGCTTGGGAGAAATTAGATGACTTTAGAAAAAAATTACTAAAGGATGATAAATACTCTTGTGATAAATTTTTTGATATTGATCCCTTCAAATCTTTATTGGAAAAAAGAAGATTAGATGCTCAAAGAGAAAAAGAGAAAAAGGCTAAGTTGGAACAAGAAAAAAAAAACAAAATCCAACCAATGGTTGTTATGGATTCATTAGGTACTACAACAGATACACATTCATCTAACAAAGACAATAAATATTTAGAAGTGAGTAGAAAAATTTCTAAACTATCATCTGAAATACATGAAGTTGATGATTTGATATCATTTTCAACAAAAACATGGGAGAAAGCTCCTGTTATAGATTTTTCTAACAAAAAGAGACTAGATTTAGAAAATTTATTACAGCCTCTATACTATGAAACAATCACAAAGAGAAACTTACCAACAATGGAAAAATTAGTTAAAGAAAAAGAGCTTCTCTTAACTTTGGGTTTTAAAGAAACACATGTATTAGAAAGTTTGCAATATGATGATCCATTATCCTTTTTAATTTTTTTAACTCCTGCACAAGATCTTCCTTACTTCTTTGCTAAAAAAAGAGAAGATTCTAAAAATACTATAACTATCAGGAAATTAGAGTATAGTAAACAAATGAAAGTTGATAGATTAATGGAATCAGGCATTTTAGAAGAAGAATCAGCACATGTTTTGAGTATAAATGATTGGAATGAAGCTAAAGCTTGTAGTTATTTAACCAGAAGGGCTGTAGATCCTCCTTTAGAAAATATTGAACAAGAACAACAAGGTGATGATGATATGGATGCATTTGGAACAAGCGAAGAGATATGGCAAATGGAAATTGAAAGTTTAAAAAGTATGTATAATGATGATGTTGAATTAATCAATGATACTACCTGCTTAATAACCTTGAATCCACAATTGAAAATGAAAATTTATAAAACTGAAAACTATCCTAATGAAATGCCTGGTGTTATTATTTCTACCTTTGATCCTAAATACCACCTACCAACCTATACCAAGAAAGAAACTATTAGTAAACTTGTTGCTCATATAAGAGATAATGGCTTATTAGGTGGAATGATGTTATATGAATTGTTTGCTTTTATTTCTGAAAATATTAATGAAATTATAAAGAATCCATCTCCATTACTTGAACAAATTAAAAAGAAGAATGGTTTGAAAAAAAACAGTGAATTTGAAAAAAAAATAAACAAAGAAAAAAATGGAAACAACAATGATTCAAACAAGAGAAAAAGAAAACAGTTTAAACTTTCTAAAGAGCAAATTCAACAATTAAAAAAAGAATATCAAGAAAGATATACTTCTTTAGATTACAAAGTCTTCAGAGATTATAGAATGAGTTTACCTGTTTCTAAAAAAAGAGATGAAATTTTGACTATGATTAATAACAATCAAAAGATTTTGATAACTGCAGGTACAGGTTGTGGTAAAAGTACTCAAGTCCCACAATTTATGCTGGAAGACCTTATAGAAAAGGATGATTATGAGAGAAAGATTATTGTCACACAACCGAGAAGAATTGCTGCTATTGGGCTGGCTGAAAGAGTCGCAGAGGAAAGATGCTCTACTTTAGGTGATGAAGTTGGTTATGTAATTAGAGGTGTCAATAAAACAAGTAATAAGACTAGATTGACTTTTATGACTACTGGTATTTTAGTAAGAATGCTACAAGGTGATTTAGATATGTTAAATAACACAACAATTGTTATTGATGAAGTTCATGAAAGATCAATTGAAACTGATTTAATTATCATTTTATTGAAAAGAGTCATGAAAATGATGAAAGACAGTACTTTAAAAATTGTTTTAATGTCTGCTACAGTAGATGAAGAACAATATAAAAAGTTTTTTGACAATGATTTAGCTACTGCTTATGTTGAAGGAAGAACTTTCCCAGTCACTGATTATTTTTTGGAAGATGTTATACAAATGGTAAACTTTGAAGCTACTAATTCATTTGAAAATAAGTATAAAAAAAAATTAAACAATTCAAATTCTAGAACTAATTTTAGTAAAAACGAATCTGCGTATGATGATATAGATGAGGATAGCTACTTTGATTCCTTACAAGATGATGAATCAGGAAACAATTCTTCTTCTGTTACTTCTTTAACCAAACATGATTCTCATTTTTTCAAAACTGGTCAAATATCATATGATTTGATTACAAAAGTAGTTGAATATATTGATGAAGAATTAGTTGAAGAAAAAAATAATGGTTCAATTATTATATTTTTGCCAGGTGTTGGAGAAATTGAATCTTGTTGCAGAAATTTAAGAAATTTAGGTTCTAGATTTGAAATATTACCATTACACTCTGCATTGGCTCCTGATGACCAAAAAAAAGTTTTTAATACATACAAAAATAAGAGAAAAGTTGTTGTTTCTACTAATATAGCTGAAACATCTATTACCATTGATGATGTTGTAGCAACAATTGATTGTGGTAGAGCCAAAACAGTTTTTTATTCAACTAAGGATAACACAACTAGATTATTAGAAGGCTGGATCTCTAAAGCTGAGAGTAAACAAAGAAGAGGTAGAGCCGGTAGAGTTAGAGAAGGTAAATGTTACAAATTATTTTCCAGCGAAACTTATAATGAAATGAAAGATTATCCTATTCCTGAAATTAAAAGAGTAGGTTTACAAGCTCTATATTTGAATATAAAGGCTATGAATATCAGTGATGTAATTTCTTTTTTGAAAGAAAGTATGGATGCTCCTTCATCTTCAAATGTTAAGAAAGCAGAGAGACATTTAAAGGAAAAAGGTTTGTTAAATGAGAACAATGAATTGACCAAAATGGGTAGATATATTTCATTGTTACCTGGTAGTGATACTGATGGTAAAATATTGATTAATTCTATTTTATTCAGGTGTGTTGACACTGGTATATTACTTGCTTCTATCATTGGACTATCTGACTTGCCATTTATTGGTGGTATTGATAATAGAGACAAGATTAAAAACTTGATCAAACTTCATAAAGGTGACACCAATGGTGATTTGATTGCAACACTGAAAATTGTTCAAGGCTATTACAACAGCTCCCAAAAGAGCAGTTATATACGTGAGCATTGCTTGTCTTATATGAAGTTAAAAGAAATTTCGTCTTCCTGTGCTCAATTTAAATCTTGGCTAAGAGATTTAGGATTCATTCCTTTAGATTACAAAAATAAAGATCCCAGATTTAATGAAAACTCGTTAAATTATAACATTGTTAAATCCATAATCACTGGTGCTTTATATCCAAATATTGCTAAAGTTCAATACCCTGATACCAAATATGCAATGACTGCTGCTGGTGCTGTTGAAAAAGATGTTGATGCTACATCAATTAAATATTGGATTAGAAATGAAGAATATATGGAACACATTTACCAAAATCAAGGCAAACCAAAAGAAGAACAAGTTCTTGTTAGCAAAAAAGGTACTTTAATAGATAATACATTTAACAAACCTTTACCAGTTGTTAGCTCTTATATTCATCCATCATCTACTTTTCATGAAAAGAAAAATGCTCCTGTAGAATTGGATTTAGAAACAGGAGAAAAAACAAAAAAAAATTACAAGCCAAATTTTGTTTTATATTCTTCCTCATCAGAATCTGTATTCAAAGATTTCAAGGGTAAAGATTATTCTAAATTGTTTTTAAGAACTATAGAACCAACATCAACTGTATCTGTATTATTATTTGGTGGATCTTTTAATTTTGATTTGAATTTAAATAACAAAAAATCTGGTATTGTTGTTGATAATTGGATGCCTATTAGAGTTTGGTGTAAAAATGGTGTTTTAATTAAAGAACTAAAGTATTTACTAGATGAAGCAACTCATTTAATACTTTCATCTCCTTTTTATAGTTCTTCAAAAAATCAAGATCCTGAATTAGAAAGAGCTTTTAAAATTTTAAGAATCGTTGAAAAAGTTTTAGACAATGAAAGTTATTATTAATTAAAAAAAAAAAAAAAAAACAATAATTTAAATTTATATATGCATAAAAAAAAAAAGATTAAAAAACATATAAATTATTTTTTTAATTTAATTATTTTAATAAATAACTAAAACTTTTAGCAAAAAAAACTCTCCGCGACGGGGAATCGAACCCCGATCAGGCACGCGACAAGCGCCTATTCTAACCGTTAAACTATCACGGACTATTAAAGTTTTTATAGCAATTTTTTTTACTATAATGTGAGGTGATCTCCACATTTTCAATAATGCTGTTTCATCTATTAAGTTATCACTAGCTTTATATAATTTATCAAAGTTATTTAATAAATGATCATAAGTTCAATTTTTAACACAATATATTTTTATAACCTCTAATAGCTGAAAATAAAACAATTTGAAACTTGTAATCTTTGATAAAATATTCTCTCATTTCAAAAAGCAAAAACAATATCATTAATAATTGTCACACAACTATAAAAATCAAAAGTAAAACATACTATTTTTTTTTGAAAAATTATATATTTAAAAAAAGTTTAAAGTTTTATATAAAGGATATTTCACATATCAATCAGCTTTATTTGTACGTGCATAAAAAGAGGAAAAAAGTTTAAAAATCTCTTTTGACCAGATGTTAGTTTTTTCCATCAGATTGCTCATATTTTTTAC
This sequence comes from Hanseniaspora sp. CRUB 1602, assembly GCA_030573575.1. Classification (NCBI taxonomy): domain Eukaryota; kingdom Fungi; phylum Ascomycota; class Saccharomycetes; order Saccharomycodales; family Saccharomycodaceae; genus Hanseniaspora; species Hanseniaspora sp. CRUB 1602. Next base: position 214,760 of record JAJMDL010000009.1, on the reverse strand, counting down.
TTTTTGATCCATGCTTATTAAACTTTTTATTGTATTTTTTTCTGTAGCCTCCTTGATAATTACTATTGTAATCATATCCATTACTTTGTGGATGTTGTTGAGAAACTTGTGGAGCACCCATCATCATAGACATTTGCATAGGAACTATTGGCATTGGAATATAATAACCACCAGTACCGCTTTGTTGTTGTTGATGCATTGGAGGTATCATATATTGAACAGGAGGAGATGCCATATTAAATGAACCAGATCTAGAGTTTACATCTGTGCTTGAAGCAGACTCATATTGCATTTTGGATCCTGGTTGAGGTGATACAAACATTGGCATAGGGACCATTTGTGGTGGAGTTGATTGCATACCTATAGAAAAGCTTCCATTTCTTTGTTGCATAGGCATTGCTCCCATGTTTCCAAAAAATTGTTGCTGATTTTGAGGACTATGTAAATGAGAAAGAGGTGGATAATATTGTGGGAAAGGAGTTGGTTGTTGTCTTTTAGCTTGTCTTCTAACAACAAATTTAGATGATGTTAAAATGTCGTTATATTTTTTAGTGGAAGAGGTCTTAAAAACAGGTGGTGACATGAAACTTTTTGGAATAACATTTTCTGATTCCAAGTTTTTAAAATAATTAAAAACGGCGACATGCTTTAAGTTTGGAGAAGATTCTTTCTTATACTTAGGATTTCTTTTAGAATCAAAAAAAGATGCAAAATTTTTAGTTGAAGATTCAACTTTTGCGTTTTCTTTCCCCTCATTAACATTTGGTGTTTTATTCAAAGATTTTGGAATTGAAAATTCTTTAGAAAACTGTTTCAACTCTTTAACAGTTTGATCTTTATCTTTTAAATGAACTCTTGAAATAACTAATTTCTCATTAGGCTTATGATTTCTAGTTGTATTGCCCTTTTTAAACAGAAAATCAGCAGTAGGGGTGGGAGAGTTTCTACCAGAATTATTTAATGATTTTGGTGAAGCAACAGCAGACTTTTGAATAGACTTTAATAGTGCTGATCCATCAATTGATTTTTTGAAAACTGGACTTTGACTTTTCATATTACTAATTGAAACTTTAGATTTGATACTATCAGCAACAACACCGGAGTACTTTGTTTCTTCATCATCACCTTCTTCTATTTTTAAATCAACAATACCCCTTTCTTCATCCAAATGTTGATTACCAGATTTAGTCTTTAAAGACAAATCTTTTAACATCTGTTCTTCTAACTGTTCAGCTTTTTCCAAATTCTTTAAATAGTCTTCACTATTCTTATCAATTTTTAAGTTGTAAAAAGTTTCATCATAATGGGAATCAATATTAAACTTTTGTTTATTAACCTCAAATTGATCAAAGGGTTTTGAAGAATCTTCCAAATCATCTAATGATTTAAATAAAGAAGAATCTTTACTACTTTCTGAACCACTATCCCATTTAACTAACTTTCTTTCTTTCAGCTCTTTATTTCCAGTAATATCAGCGTCAGTTTTGAATAGTTTTGGATCAATTTTCTTTCTTTCTTCATTCATTTCTTTTGCTTGATTTTTTCTTTTTTTTTCTCCATGTGCTTCTTTAAAAGTTCTTTTTGGTACTGTATTTAAAGAAGTTGAAGAAACACCTTCTTTAATAACAGGAGTAAAGCCTGGAATTGCTTTTGTAACAGCTGGTGCTTGTTTTTTTTTACCACTAGTATTACTCATTTTAACAAAGTTTATATATATAGAAAAAAAAAGATAACTCTTCAATAAAACAAGTTTTATATAAAAAAAAATTATATAAAACTTAGTTTATGGTTACGTTTTTATAGCTTTTATTTTTTATTTAGAAACAGAAGCTTACTTTATTTTTACTGTTTCCCTTTTAATTCTTATTTTAAAGGTGGTTGTTTAAAGGTTTGTGTTTTTTTGTTACACGTAATTAAATCAATTTTACGGCAAAAAAAAAAAAAAACTCCAGACTAAATCAGGTGACTTAAAAGATAATATTATATTTTTGTATAGATTCATGTATTTGTTCAACTTCTTCTATTTGATTAATACTGTTATTACTAATACTTAGACTTTCAATATCTTCTTGGTTTATTATTACATCTTCTTTGTGATTATTTCTATTAATTATCAATTCTGATTTATTATTCTCATCAACATTCTTTTGTATACTATTTTCTTTGTTATCATTAAAACTATTAGAATCTGTATGAAATTCTTCCTGTGATGATTCTAGCTTTTGAACTTCTTTATAAAATTTCAAATATTCTACCAAATCCATTTTAATACACTCACTTTTTAAAGTTAACAAATCAAAATCGATACAATCTATATGTGCTGTTTTTTCCAACTTTGATGATTTGTTTGTATGCAAGATACTTGTTTTAAATACGGGGAGAACAACATCACCAATTTCTTTAGATATAATCTTCTGAGTCAATGTATTAAACTGCTCAAATTTAGAATCTATAAGCTCATTTAAAATATTTTGATCAAACTCATTTCCATATGCTTTAGCAATTTCCTCTTCATATTTTAAAATAACATCAGAAACTATATTTAACAAATTTGATGAAACCGTTGTATCTAAAAAATTAAGGATACTTTCATTAAATGGATCTTTTTCTGTGAAAGAAGAGCTTTCTTTGGGGATTCTAAATTTACAAATTTTATGGTTTTCTAGAGCATTTATGATATAGTTTTGCAAACGATGTGGAGCCATAAGAAAATAATATATAAATTTTTTACTTTTAAATGTTGGCAAAATTTAAATCTGAATTTTCTCTTAAAATACAACAAGTATATTTATATATATATCTATATTGGTTTTATATATCTCATTTGCTTTAATAATATATTCATCACTTTAAATTAAAAAATAAAAAAAAAAACAAACAAAAACATACACGTTAAAAAAGTATGATACTTTTTTAATGGTATCCGGATGTAAGGGTATGCTTTATAAATACATTTAACCTTTTTTTTTTAAAAAAAAAAAATATAATATCAAACTATATTAATATATTTAAAAATAGGCTATGAATTTCAAATTTTATATATTCATATATAATAGTTAACCTATTTAGAAGACAGTTTAATTAATAAATCTTTATATTTAGATCTATCTCTTCCACCTACATTCTCACTTAAAGAATCTAAATCATCTAACAATTGCAAAGATTTTTTCCAAGATACATTACTTTTAGCATCAAAACTATCGTTTTCTTTAAAGAAATTTTGTCTTTCTTTTTCAAATTCTTCAACTTGTAACTTTGTTTCTTTTAAAGAATTCAATTTCTTATTTTCATATTCCTCATATAACAAATGAACTTGTTCAATAGCTTCTTTTTTTAAAGATTCTTTCTTTGCAAGATCTTGTTCGTCTCTTTCTATAATTTCCAAATCTCTTCTTTTCTTCCAGTTTTCAATAGCTTCTGATGGTGTATGAACACTACTTTCATTTTCAGTAACTTTTTTAGCTTCTTCAAAATCAGCAAATTCATCATCATCAACATTTTCTTCTTCTTCTTCCTTGTTGTTGGAGAAATTTTGTTTAGATTCTCCTTCTAATTCAGGAAATTGCTGATTAAATACATTAACTTCTTCATCTTCTCCACCATGTAAATCATTTAAAACTGCATCATCCTTTTCAGTTTTAAATTCATCTCCTAAAATTTCTTGTTCTCTTTTTAAGAAATCAGTATCTTCAATATTTTCCAAGTCTGGGGAGGTACCGGTTGGATGATCGTCTAAAGCTGGGAAATCACTCATTTTCAAAAACAAAATAAATTATACTACTAATATATATATATGTAAAAAATTCAGTTACAATAAATTTGTCTTTTGGTTTGTTAAAGCAAATTCAATAATTATATATATATTTTTTTTAAAGGTTAAAATAGACACATACACCTTTTTTTTTTTTTTTACTTGATTCGTTGTTTTTTTTTTTAAAAAATAACTTTCAAGTGTTAAAAAAAAAAACACAATATAAATAAACACACAAGTTGAAAAGTTATAAAGCTCATATGATACATATCACGTGCCAAATACTAAACAATAATATAGAACAAAAAAGATTTAAATTAAATCAAATACATAAAACTCCATAATTACTACAGAAATCCAATATTTGGTTACTACTTAAATCATATAACTTTAGATTACTTAAATTTGGATAATATCCCTTTTGAATACCAACAATTCTAATTCCTACAGTAATGCTGTTTTCATTTTCTTCAAATGATATTTGATAATCATCATCTATCAAAACTAATCCACATTGGTATGGCAATAATCTTAATGATTTTTTCCATTGCCAATATTTCTCATTTACATGATTTTTTATAGCTTTTATACTTATATTTGTGTTTATAGCATACTGTTTATGATAGTAATTATTTAATCCTGGAGTAGAAGGAATTGATACTCTTGTCATAGGCTCACTTTCCAGAGGCGTAAAATTCATGTTATTATCGTTGTTATATTTATAATAATTTAAAAGTTCTGTATTTCCATCAATTAATTCACCATTATTATCATGTCCATCAAAGGGAATCTTTAATGATATACTTAATCCCTTAAATTTTTTAAATTCTTGTACTGTTGCTTTCTTAAAATACTGAAATATTACCAAATTTTTTAATTTTGATTTTGCTTCAAGTTTTTTACTAATTTTGAAATAAATTCTTGTAACTTCACCTTGTGGAATTGTTATAAAATATAAATTATCAACTTCTGTTAAACTGCTATTTAAAAGTTTTATATCCAATATATCATTTTCTGGCCCATTTCCATCACCAGTTTTGTCTGTTTCATCATCTGATTGTTCTCCTAACAAATATTTCTTAGTGTACTTTGTGGTATTTGAAAGTTTAAAAGATCTGTTTAATTTTTTAAGTTTATATTCCAAACTAAATTTTGCTAGTAAATATTCAGTTTTATGCTCTTTCTTCCCTATGTCAAGTTTCTTTAAAATATCATCCCATTTCATGTTATAATTTATGTTATAAGATTCTTTATTCTTACACAAGATTGGAAAAACATGTATATCTTCGACAGGAGGTAGTGATAATTTGTGATTTATAGTAAAATCAAAGTTTGTAATTTCCCATTCAGTATTCAAATTCTTAATATTATCATCATCAAAACTAACTGAAATAGTAGAAACATTTTTATTTAGTTTTTTTAACAAACAATCTGTTAGCTGAAGTTTAACAAAAGATTTTAGTTTATAATCATGTGAAACAGTTAAAGTGTTATTAAAAATTAATTTGATATTCAATACATCATTAGGCAGTAAATGTGGGTAAATAAATTTATTAAAAATTCCATTTGTTGAAATTCTAAGTATATTATCTTTGTAATATTCACAACCAAACAATTCACCAATAACTGATTTAATTTGTGTATCTTCAGATAAAACAAAACTATCTGAATATATTTCTTTTTGCTGTTTTAACAAATTAGGAGCTTCATTTATATTGCTGTGCTTACTAAACTCAAATTTAATATCTTTAATACTTTCCTTAATTGTTTTAGTATCAATGATGAGATCTAACAATTCATCCATGACTATATAATTGCTATAATCATCAGAAATCCAAAGTTTACTGATTGCTGATTCAGCATCATTAATAGTTGTGGTAGAGTTTATAAGTGCAAAATCAAAAGACATGATTTAAATTCAGTTATATATATATATATATATAAATTTTGGTTCCAATTATTAAGAAAAATGAAAAGAGAACGAAGCACCTGGTTTAATTTGGATTAATATTTTTGGTTTTTATAAGTATATTTTTATTTTAATTTTATAAAACGTGTAAACAAAAAAAAAAAAAATAAGATTTATATTTATAAATCTTATTTTTTTTTTTTGCTGAACAAATTCTAAAATTATCAAAAACAAACACAGTAATAATAAAGTATAACGTTCCTACATTTCAACATTATTAACGTTCCTACATTTCAACATTATTAATATTACTACTGAATTAACTTTAATATAAACAAAATTATAATATCTTTATATATTTATGTACATGATTCGGGCTTTATTTATTTGCTTTATTTGTAAACTTTCTTACCGTTAATATCATAGATGACCTTTCTATTTTTCTTGTTATCTCTATTACCTGTACCATATCTCTTACCAGTTTCACCAACTTTAACATCAACAAATTGCATATCAAATCTATCAGTTTTATATCTTTTACCAAGAATTATATTTCTTTCCTTTAATTTAGCTAACTTATCTGCTTGTGTTTGTTGGGATTTTAATTTCAATAATTCAATAACTTTATCAGCTGGTTCTAAAAACAAGACATTGGCAGCATCTAAGTTGGTAAATTCATCACCTTCATTAACTGTCATAAATTTAGATGATTCAGTTTCTTTTATACCAGGTAATTCTTCTAAATCATCAGAACCATTTAAGGAAATTCTTTTACCATTAGCACCTTCAACTTCATGTACTGGGTCATAAAGTGGGAACATTCCATACATGGTATCACCAAAAATATCCATATCATCATCCAAAATCTTTTCCTCTCTCAAATCCTCTTCAATATCCATTAGTTTATTAATAGCTTCAACTCTGTTAACTTTCAAAGATAGTTTGGAAGAAACTGTTAATATTGGAAGTTTCTTTTCATTAACTGCTGTTCTTATAACCCTTTTCAGCTCATTAGAAACTAAAGAATTAGTTTTACAATATGGATTCAATGGGAAAGGTTGAATATATCTAGGAACTGAAGTCACCTTGTCTGTTTCACTCATATATCTTTTCTTGATTTCAGATTCATTGGTGATTTTGGTCATAAATTTACTACTGGATTCACCAACACTATCTAATGTCATTCTGCCAGCTTTTTGAACATATCCTGGTTTAACCAAGTTAGTTTCTGGTTTTGGGAAATCTAAAATTTCACCAGTTTGTTTTAATCTTAATGGTTTACCATCTTCTAAAGAACAGTGTAGATATTTTGGAATATGGTCTACTGCAGGAAAGTAGTATTTATTATATATAAAATCACCTCTGTAATCTTTTGGACCAGTGAATTGTCTTAAAGCATATTCTAATTGGGAAGTACGCAGAGCCTTGTTAGTAACAACATCATGTGCATCCTTTTCTGGTAAGTTATAATGAAATCTTGGTCTTTTAACATTTTTGGCAGCATTTCTTGCAAATCTCTTTGCAGTTAATTGAGCAACTGCAAAGCTTTTAGCAGCAGCTGATACTTTATTAGACTGTGAACTAAGCATGATGAAATCAATAAAATAATTATTAAATATAAGGAGGCTGCTGTTGGTATATCTATATAATAATAAATAAAAAAAGTAATACTAATGAACTGTTTTTTTTATTAAGAAAAAAAAATAGAACAAGAATTAATTTTTTGGTGAAAATTTTTTCTTCTGTCAAGTTTTGAACTGAAAAAAAATTAAAAAAAATTTTTTTTTTTTTTGTATTTGTTTAAGCAAATCTAAATCTAAGAAATATAAAAAATGTACATGTGACTTGACCTAAATTTTTGAAATAAAAATAAAACAAATAAACATAGAGACTTCATTTTTCTCCTCATATGATTCATGTTAAACAATTATATACATACATACATATATATATATATATATACATATGTATACATACACTATAGTTATAAAGATTTGTTCATAAACTTCTTTTTACTAAATTGTAACCAAAACTTGTTTGGAACTGCAACTTCTTTAGTTGGGTCCTTGAAATCTGTATAAACTCTTTGAATTAGTTTATTTGCTAAAGTTATTCTAAAAGCTTGCAAGTACTGTTTCAATTCTTCAAAATCACTTCTAGATGTTGATGAATTATCAATCATAAACATATTATTTAATTTAAAATTTGGCTCACCAGGAACAACATTAGAATCAATTGCATAATTGTATAATTTCTTAACAGCTTCATTTTTAGAAGTATTGCTGTTCAAAAGAGTTAAACAAGCGTTTATGTATAAAATACCATAAGTTAGAAGTCTGTCACTACTGTTGATAATTTCAAAGTTTTTAAAAAAAGTGTTTGCTTTAAATAAGTCTAAAACTTCATCTGTAATATCATATTGATCTTGAGTTACAGCATTATTTTCAGAAGCTAGAGCTAATAAAGGGATATTATTTATAACTTTTGTATATCTTTCATCAATAATAAAAGTGGAATGGTAAGCTGGCATATTGTATTACAAATTTATATAAAATTAGAGCTCTTTGGTTATAATAATAATGAGCAAATAGATAATATTATTTTTATAAAAATATAAATAAAAAATAACAGTTTAGTAGGTTTTGTTTTCCTTTAAAAAAAAAAAAAAAAAACATAAGCAAATTACCAAAAAAAAAAATCTTCGGATATAATAAATAGAGAATACATGCACACTTTTTTTTTAATTTTATTTTTTAAAAGATTTTAAATTTAGAAGTTTTGAGTTTCACGTGATTTTTATAGGTATCAGGGGGGGAGGGGGAATTTTTTTTTCTCTAACTGATTTCTCATATATTTGGGGGTGAAAATTTTTTAAAAAAAAATTATGTTAACTTATAGATTTTTTTTTTTAGTTCTGTTTTTAGCACAACATCTTATTTTGTTTTATTTTACATATTAGAAAAAAAAAAGAAGTAACCTTCTATTAAAAGTAAATGTTTTAAATCATCTTTTTATAATAAAAACCAAGAAGAAAAAAAATAACAAAATCTGGATACCTTAATAGTTTTGTATCAATAAATATTTTTTTAAAGAAAAAAAAAAGCATTTAATTAACAACAATTTGAAACAATCAATATTATATTTCATAATATATTTGCTACTTGGTTAAGCTCTTTTTATTTTCTTTTTTTCTTTTTTTTTTTTTAATATTTTTTACTATAATAGTTTTACTACAATCTATTTTTCTCTAAATATAAACTAAATCTGTGTGTTTATTGTTTTTATAATGGATGGTAGCATAACTAATAGGAATTCAACTCCTAGTCCTAGGGAACTATTATTTAGTGATATTTTTAACAATGAAAGAAAATCTACTACTACAGATAGTATTGATCGAACTTTTGTTCCAACAACAGATAGTTTAACATTTTATAATATTGTATCTGATAATGAAAATTTTTTAAGAGATACCCTTGCAAAATTGAAAGGTACAGTTGAAAATATTGATTCTGTTTATAACAAAGATGATATTGAAAAACAATTATTTGAAGAGACCCCACCTAGTAGTTTTGAAAATATATCTCCAACTGTTGCTGAAACAATAACCAACACACCTCCAGATCAAAGGATTTTTACACCACCATTAAGACCAGCTGCACTAATTAATGGACCTAATGATAATACAGAAAAACAAAAATTGATTGTAAACAAAACAAAAAAAAACATAACTGTGGATACTCAATTAGCCAATAACTTTGACAACAATAACAACAGTTCTTTTAATACTCCTGCAAGAAATAAACAACACCAAAAAGTTTTGTCTACTACTTCTAGGATATCATCAGTATCTTCAAATTTTAGTCAACAACAACAATTAATACCAGGTACACCAGTGTCAAGCTACAGTAATAATAGCAGAAAATTATATGTTAATAATCCACAATTATTTTCAAAAGTTGCTATTAGATTAAATAAATTGATTCAGCCTACAAGCAATTATCACCCTAAACAAATGGATTTATTGATTCATAATTCATTTTTTGGCGGCCATTGTGTTGATATTCTTTGCAAAATTTTAAGAACTAATGACAGAACTTTAGCTACTTTATATGGTAGATCTTTACAACAACAAGGAGTCATAAAGGATTGTTTAAATAAACAAAAACTGAGAGATAATAATTCTGAACTTTATTGTATTGATCAGCCTTCTTTGGCTCAAGTCAATGGTGTTTGTGTTCTTCTAAGCAAATGCTATTCTCCAACATGTACAAGAGACAAACCATGCTATTCATTATCATGTCCAAGAAGAAGAACATTGAAAAAACAAACAAGTATGAAGACATTAAACAAAAACAAAAGTATGTCTAACTTGGCTAGTAGATTAAGTAGTAATGCTTTTAATACGGAAAGAAGAAAATCAAGCAGTGCTGTAGCAACACCTTTATCAAGCAAACCTTCAATGAATTTTAATAGTGCCATACCAACACCAACAACCGCTAACGGGCATAATAATAACAATAATAATATTGGCAGTGGTAATATCATTATTCAGAATATTAATCAAAACTATTTGAATTCTGTTTCCAATGATGAAAAAACATTATGGTCTTCATCTGTTCCAATGGAAATTCTAGAAAAACTTTCCTCTAAAGAAATCAAAAGACAAGAAGCTATCTATGAGGTTTATGTAACAGAAAAAAATTTTGTCAAATCTTTAGAAACAGTTAGAGATTCTATTATCAAAACACTTGCAGAAACAAATATTATTCCACATGATATCAGAAAAAATTTCATTAAACATGTCTTTGCCCATGTTAATGATATTTACTCTGTAAACAAGAGATTTTTGGATAGTTTGAATGATAGAATGCATCCTCAGAATTATATTATATCTGGTATTGGTGATATCATTTTGAAATGGATTCCATTTTTTGAACCATTTGTATTTTATATTGCATCTAGACCATATGCTAAATATCTAATGGAAACACAAAGACAAGTCAATCCATATTTTTCAAGATTTGATGAAGATTTAATGAACAGTAAATTAAGACATGGTATTGACTCATTTTTGTCTCAGGGTGTTAGTAGACCTGGTAGATATGTTTTATTGGTTAGAGAAATTCTGAAAAGTACTGATCAGAAAAAGCAACCAAAAGAGTTTGATTGCTTAACAAAAAGTCTGGAACTTTTAAATGCTTTAATGAAGAGAATTGATAAAGCTTCTGGTGCTGCACAAGATAGACATGATGTCATATTATTGAAACAAAAAATTCTTTTCAAGAATGAGTTTGTAAATTTGGGATTAAATGATGAGAAGAGAAGAATAAGACATGAAGGAACATTATTCAGAAAAGAAATTAATACTATTTCGAATGCAGGACAGCTATCAAATCAAATGTCATCTTCTAATTTGACTGGATTAAATGTTAATTCTGTAAATGTTGCTCAAAATTTTAATATGAACAATGTAGGAGATATTCAATTTTATTTGTTAGATAATGTTTTATTATTTTTAAAATCTAAAGCTGTAAACAAATGGAACCAACATAAAGTTTTTCAAAGACCGATTCCACTACCATTATTATTTGTTATTCCTGGAGAAGAAATGAGTATTTCTTTAAGAAAATATATTGGTTCTAAACTTGGATTTTCAGGAACTGTGTTGGATGCTGCTGATTTGAACCAATTAAACTATTCAAAACCATATAATAACAAAAATGATGTTTTCAACTACAATTCCGGAATGGCTAATAACATTATTCAACAAGAAGAAGAAGATAATAGTAATGATTCATTATTAAAGAAAAGATCTGTCTCTGCTAATAACAATGGAAGTATTACCAACTTAAATACAGCTCATACACATAAAAGAAATTCTTCATCAATAACTTCTTTGAAAGAAATGACAGCTTCTTCTTCCTTGACAAGTATTTCACAAACTTCCAAAAAATTATCTTTAATAAACTCTTCAGTTAATTCTAATGCTATAACTTTTTTATACTATGGAGCAAAACAAAGATATCAAATAACTTTATATGGTGCTCAAATAGCAGCTATAACTACTCTGCTGGATAAGATTAAACAAGAACAAAACAGATTAATTCAAAATTATAACATTTTTACTCTTTATAAATTGAGTGATAAAGTGTTTGATTATAACAATAGAATCTTGTCTTTAGAACCATTTGATTATGGTAAAAAAAATTTAGTTTTAACAAATCAAGGATTGTCCATGTGTACATTGATTGAAAAACCATCTGCTAATCAAGATAAACAATTTGTTTTATCTCCACCTCTAAGATTAGTCACAAACTTGAACAATAGTAACAATAAAATTCAACAAATTGCAGTCTTGGAAGAATTGCAAATATTACTTGTTCTAATAGATAAGAAATTATATTGGGTTAAATTGATGATATTGAATGATATTATTGGTCAACCTAATCCATTCCAATTTTTGAAAAAATACTGTAGAGAGTTGTTAACTCATGTTGTTTTCTTTAAAGTAGGTAAATGTGCTAATAAAGATTTAGTAGTAACAACACAGTCTTCAGGATCAATGATTAAATTCTTTGAATTAACCAATTTGGTTAAATCAATTCAAGAAGCAAATACTCATCAACAATCTGTCGGTTCTGCAAATGATACAAAAAGAAAACAAGCTAAATTGAAAATTATGTCTGTTTCATTTGACAGTGATCCAATATCTGTTTCGTTCTTAAAAAACAACCTATGTGTTGGTTGTAAGAAAGGTTTCCAAATTGTATCTGTAACACAGAATGCACATGAACCATTATTAGATCCTGCTGATACTTCTCTAGAGTTTGCTATAAAGCAAATGCACAACAATGGCTATGGTACCACAACAATAGTCCTTGATAATGGATCTGTTTCAACATCAAACTACAGTAATTCTGGTTTAAGTTTTGGAGGCATGCTTGGAGACAACAGTGGTGGAGACCATGCACATGCACATGGAGGAAGTGGGGTTGGTGTTGGAGTATCTGTTGTTGGAGGTGGTACTAGTGCCATCAGTACATCCAGCAATAGTAATAATGGTTTTTTAAAGCCAATGGATATTTACAGGATTGGAAACAATTTCCTGCTAAATTACCAAGAGTTGTCGTTCTTTGTAAACTCACAAGGTTGGAGAAAGAAGGATTCGAATATAATTTATTGGGAAGGTATTCCATTAGGGTTCTGTTTATATTATCCGTATGTTTTGGCATTCAATACCAATTTTATTGAAATAAGATATGTTGAAACAGGTGAATTGATAAGATGTATCATTGCTGAAAAGATAAGATTATTGAAGTCAAATAAGGATTATAATACTGAATTGAATAACAAGAATGAGAACCCAAATATTAAAATTGGTAAAGAAGATAATAACTCTATTAATAATGATGATGAAATATTGTATGCATATGAAGATGACAGAGGATATGATGTAATTGCTAGTATTAAGTTCACATAAATAGATTAAATGAATAATAACTAATAAATAAATAAAATGAAATAAAATAAAAATTTGAATGGACAAATGTATGTATATGTATATATGATTAACACATAATTACAGTCTTAACTATCATTATAGGAAAAAATCAGTATAGTATTAGATTGTTTATAAAAAAATAAATAAATGATATAATTGATAAACCCTAAAACAAACAAAAAATGGATTTAATTGAAAAAATACATAACCGAAAAAAAAATTTATTAAGCAACCTCTCCGCGGAGAGACAAAGAAAAAGCAATTCAAATTTATTTATTTACTTTTTTTGTTTCCATGGCTGTAAATCCGATAAAATCATACTGTAAACAAACTGGAAAAAAATTTTTTTTTTTTCTCCATGTCTGTTCTGTTCTGTTTGTTTATATATATATATTTTTTTTTTTTTTGCCACTTTTCCATCAAAACATAGTGTAAATATATAAGAAACTTTTTTTTTTTAAAAAAACAAATTATTAATTATAAATTTCTTGTAAAAAAATATATATTATTAAAACCTGGATTATATTCCTTAGTATTTATATTATCACCAATATCATTATGGAAAATATTGAAACATTTTTTACTGAAAATGCTAAGTCTTTGACTAGTTTAGTTTCCATTCAAAAACCATCTATTGATAGACCATTTGGTGTACATTTGTGGCCAATTTTTGATTTTGTTTTTGAAAAAATCACTGGTTACAGAGCAGACAACTTCCAATTCGTTCATAATGAAACATTTATGGCCAATGGATATCATGCTATTGGTGTAATCATTGTTTATTACATCATCATTCTTGGTGGTCAATTCTTTTTGAAGTCCTTCAATGTTAAACCTTTGAAATTAAATAGACTTTTCCAATTACATAACTTGATTTTAACCTCCGGATCTTTAATTTTGTTAGTTTTAATTATTGAACAAGTTGTTCCTTTAGTTTACCACCATGGTTTATTCTATGCCATCTGTTCTCCACAAGCTTTTGCTCCAAACTTGATCACTTTATACTACTTGAACTACTTGACCAAGTACTTGGAATTATTAGACACTGTCTTTTTAGTTATGAAGCAAAAGAAGTTAATCTTTTTACACATTTATCATCATGGAGCCACAGCTTTGTTATGCTACTCTCAATTAATGGGTAGAACCTCTGTTGAATGGGTACCAATATCTTTGAATTTATGGGTTCATGTTGTCATGTACTGGTACTACTTTTTGTCTGCTAGTGGTGTCAGAGTTTGGTGGAAGGCTTGGGTTACTAGATTCCAAATTATTCAATTCGTTATTGATTTGGTCTTTGTTTACTTTGCTACCTACACTTTCTATGCTCACAAGTACTTTAACAACATCTTACCAAATAAGGGTACTTGTTATGGTACTCAAGATGCTGCTGCCTATGGTTACTTAATCTTAACTTCTTATTTGTTCTTATTCATCTCTTTCTACATTAAGAGCTACAAGTCTAAACCAGCTTCTAAAGGAATTAAAAAATAATAAAAATAAAATAACAAACCTTATATATAAACTAGTATCATTTATTATGAAATGTTTTACATAACATATAGAAATGATTTCATTTTAAAACATTTATAATTTTATAAAAGTAATAGTAATTAATCACGTGTGTTTATTAAAAAAAATTTACACATTTGATCACGAGAGTGTATTAAAAAAAAAAATTTTTTTTTTTTATGGAAAAAACTTAACCAGCCACTCTATTTTTTTACTCCGGATAATAATGAATGGGGTGACTAAAAGAAAATATGTATATTTTTTAGAGATATGCCGCTCTTTTTTTTAGCTTCTATAATTATTATTATTTTTTTTTTTTTTAAAACTTTATTTAGATTTAATTATTAGAGATGCGATGACATAAAAAAAAAAAAATTTAAAATATTTTTGAGGGGATTGTTATGGTGGAAATAAGTGTTTATAAAGTGTTGGGGGTTTTTATTAAAAATGTAACTACTTAGTTATAAAATAATCATTCTTAAATAGATATATAAATAATCTTGCTAATCCTGGAGAAATCTTAATAGTTATATATTTTTTTTAAAAGCTCTAATTTTACATTAAAAAATGTCTGAAAGTATTAATAGAAGTGATGAAACGACAGAAATAAACCTAGCCTTGGGAATTCCAGGAATGTATAGTGCATTTACTCCTCATATAGCAACAATTTTGAGAGCTATTGCTATATTTGTTGGTGTAGCATCTATTTTATGTTCCATTTGTAATATTTATATGATGAGAAATATTCATCCAAGCAAAAAGTTTTTTAGACATAAACTTTTATTAGCTCTTTTCACTTCTGATATGCTTAAATGTTTATTTTATACTGCTTTTTCAATTGCAGCTATATCTTCTATAAAAATTTACAGCTTTCCAATAGCTTATAACATTTTGGGATATTTTGCCCATATATTTCTTGTTGCCAGTGATTCAGTGATTTTTTTTTTATCTTGGCATTTTGCAATACTGATTTTCAAACCAGATTGGAAATGGTTTGATGATAAAAAAAAAATTTACAAAGGTGGTTTGTATGGGTACAGATATTTACTATATATTTTTACAGTTGTTTATAGTCTCACCACAGCAAGCCTAGTATTTTTAAACTATAATAAACCAGAATTATTAGAAAAAAATGTTCAATTAACTCTAAGCACAACTAAAGGATTAGGAAAAATTTCTAAAGCATCAAAAATGGGTGGATATAAACCATTTGTTACAATAATAGCTTTACCAGTGCATCCTTTTTATTATAACTTATTTTTCTCATGGCTTTTCAGATATATTGTTATGATTTCAATTTTTACAATATTTATATCCATTTATATTAAGCATGTAACTCAATTGAAAACTTTGAAAAAAAGATTCAAAAGATTAAACAGTAATAATTCTAACAATCCAAATAATTTACAAAAATATAATTCAAACAATGAATCATTAAATTTTCAAATCAATGACATTAAACAAGAATTTAATGGAATATTATTAGAAGAGTTTCAAAAAACGCAACAAAAATTTAAAAAACATTTACTTTTATTGTTTTTGTATCCAGTATGTTACTTTATTCTTTGGATCATGCCTTTGGTGGAAAATATTGAACAACCATTTCATGATAGAAAACACGGCCCCATTATCCCCTTAGCTTTTTTTGTTACATTATGCCATCCTGCTAATGGATTGTTTGATACAATTGTGTTTCAAACTATTGAAAAGCCTTTGCAAAATTCTTGGCATACTATAGAGTGTGACATTTTGAAAATAAAATATATGAACAATAAAAATAGAGACTCCATGTACTTTAAAGACAAAATGTATCTTTGCTATAATACAAAATGGGGTCTACAAGGTTGGTATTACAGTAAAGAAGTTTCTGATTCACTTTTATTTGATGAAAACAAAAAACAAATTTTGGGTGTAAATCATAAAAATATAAAATGGTATTGGAAGTTTTATCATTTTTTACCAATGCAGAAAGGTATTGATTTAGATTTGCTTAAATATAAAAGAAATGATAAGAGATTTTTTTTTAATTCAGGCAAAAAAACAATAAATGGGTATATAATTTCAAAATCTGAAAATGAAATCAACGCACTATCTCTTTCAGTTGATTCAAAGCAATCAGATAAAGAAAAATCCTTTTCAGATTTGAAAAATTTAATTAGTTATTACCAAAAACAAAATAAAAAACCAGAAACTAATTCAAGTTTGCTTCCTGTTAATACTGATAACACTATATTACAAAACAAGAAAAATAAAAACTCTAGTGATTGGATAAATAATTTACTTCAAAAAAATGGTACATCAATTACTAAGGATAAAGAAATCACACCAACTTCACGCATTTTTAATGATACGCAATTTGTTGATGATAATTTTGATTTAGAACTTCAAATACAAGAATGTGTAAGCATTATATCAAACGATGAAGATGTATACAATGACAGCAATAAAAAAAAAGACACTACTGACACAATGGAAGAAAGTTTAAATATTAGTAGATTTTTAAATAATCAAGAGTTAAATAAAAAAATGTATGATGTAAAGTTATAATAAATACATACTAGTGACTAAAAAGATATATAATAAAGTTCTTATTTATTTAATTATATATATATAAATACTATTTTGAATTAATTACTTGTTTTCATTAACCTCAAGAGTTTCAGGTATTTTTTTTCTTTTATCCAATTCTTTTGATCTTTGGTAGTACAAGTTAGGATGCGTGATTAACTCATTATGTGGCAATGTATCCTTTGTAAATTCAAAATATCTTGTACAACACATCATATAATCATTTTTGTCTTTAAAGTCTAAAATTGTATTAACTTCATATTTTGACAACTCTTCCTTTGTGTAATAATTTTTACTCTTACTTAAATATCCTGAAAGTTTAATTTTATTCCAATCTCTAAAAGGACATCCATGATACATTCCTGAAGAAGGCGGCTCTTTGTTCAAAATCGTGCTACAATCCCAAGGTTTGAAATTTATTCTGGAACCTTCCAATCCATAATTATGTCTGAAATTATACTTGTAATTTTTGTTAAACTCATCCAATCCATATTTTTGCTGAAATGATTTTTGCCAAAATTTCAAAGCTTCTTCGATATTTAAACCACATTCTTTCAAAAATAAAGATAACTGCTGTCTTCCTGTATATTTTAAATGAGAATCGTTTCTTAATCCAGTTAACAAATTTTGCATACACAATGGATAGTTGTTGTAGGTATCTGGCAAGTACACTTCATCACTCAATAGTTCATCACCATTGTTGCTCTTGGTGAAATCTTTTCTGTTGTAATTGTTTAAAACAGAACCATTATTGTTCAAATGATTAATAATAGGAATCAACCTATCTGACTCATTAACTGATAGATTGTTTAATTTATATTTTACTATCTTTAAAAGTTCTTTTTTCAAGTTTTTACTATAGACATTTGCTAGGTAATTAAATTGCATATGCTCCGGTATGTAAAGGTAACCTTTGTATAATAAAACTGTTCTAGAAGGTAAAATATCAATAAGCTTAGTAAATTTTAGCTTTAAAATAGAAGTTTCAGAGTCTACACTATTATTGCTATTTATGCTATAGAATTTGATGAATTTGTCCTTCAAGTGCTGGTCTTGTATTTGAGATAAAGTTATTAAGTTGTCATCCTCATTCATATTATCAGTAATATTTAATAAAGAAGAATTGTCTTTTAAAAATTGTATTTTATCAATTTTGTTGGCTATTGATGCAAATTTCAATTTTAGCAACATCAATTCTAATGAGCAAAACAAATCCATGTTTTCATTATCTTTCAAAAAACACAATCTTAAAATGTAATGTCCATAATAATCCTTTAAAATACTTTGTTTGAAATCATGCTTAGTATCTTTCATATATTTTAACATAAATTGTTTAAAATGGCCAGCTTCAATAATTTCCTTAACACTCAAATTTAATGTTTTGTGATAGTAGTTTAAATCCATTAATAACTTTAATCTATCAATACCAAAAGTTTCAAACTCCTGAAGTGTTATTTCTGAATGATGAATTGGTGGCATTGGATAAACAGTTAAAAAATTATTAAAATCTGCTGAATTAGTTTTAGTTTCCCTTGTATATTGTTTAATTAAAGGAAAGTTAGGATCACTGATAGTGTTATTAATAATTAATGTTTTGGCATAGTTATTGGTTGATTGATTTTCAATGTTTTTGCTTTCATTATTATCAGAAAGAAAAGCAGAATTATTACTAGATGTTAACGACTGTTTTCTTTTAACCCCTTGTCTAATCATCTTGTTTTAGGAATGAGTTATTGATATTTTTGCCTTGGTTGAGTTAATATTATTGTACTTTTTTTGTTTTCTTTTTGCATTTTTTTAATTAAAAAAATTTTTTTTTTTTTCTTTTGACGCGATTCACATTTTGAAAGATGCCTACAAAAAAAAAAAAACAGATACGCGTAAGACCGACCATTGAAGTTACCCGAAAATCTTAGATAGCAAATTTTGAATATTGTATATAAGAATAAAAATTCTAGTTTCTTTTGATAAACGTTATTTACAGGGTATTACTCAGCATTAAAGTACTTACATATATATCTATTACAAAACAATTTTATTTTTCATCTCTACAAAGTCACAAAAAATTCACCTGCTATAGAATCTAGTTTTAATAGACTTAAATTTTTAACTTTGTCACCAATTTTGATAATTTTTTGGTTATCTAAAGGCTCTAATTTAGCAATTATACCATTATCAAATTTAACATACAACTTTTTGCTATCACCAATAATCAATTCTTTTTCTTCTTGTTTTTTGCCTTTACCAAAACATTTATCTGATTCTTTATCAGCATTAATAATACTAATAGATCTTTTAATTTCAATGTCGTCTGATGGTAAATCCTCTACTTCCAAATTTTCATCTGGCTTGTTCAAATTATCACTTTCAGATTCTGCATGATTAATTGGAGAACCCACAACAACACCACCTTTCTCCAACAAATCCTTTAAAACATTCTCTTCCTTTAAAGATTGCAAAACATAATAATTGTTTGATTTGGAATTATTAGCTTTTGCTAGTTTCATTGATGATTGAATATATCTATTAAGGTATAATTTAAGTTTATTTTTAACTTCAACTTGATTATCTGATTTACCGGTTCTAATATATTTCAAAATCTCAATGTGATTTATAGTATCCACAATTCTTCTTAAAGGGGAAGTGATATGTGTGTATTGAGGTAAGTTTGTAGAATAATGCTTTCTTGGATGAATAGAGTACTCTGATGCAGGGTGTTTAATGAAAATTGGATCAATAGGCTTAACAACACCTAATTTTGATTTGTTGATATTGTATTTTTCTGGATGGTTGATTGATTGCTTTAAAGGGGGATCATTTACTCTGAAAATAATTGGGATTTGTTTCTTAACACAATAATCAGCTACTAAATAATTAAAAAGAAGCATTATTTCACTAACCAAAATCTGACTTGGGGTGGAAGAATTTTCTAAAACTCTTTTTATAACATTTTTTCTTCTGTCAATTTCAATTTTAGACTTTGGGCTAAAATCCATTTCAGCTACTGGACTATTTGCAGTTCTCTGTTTTTTCAATTCATTGGATACTTCTGATAATAATTTAAAATTAGGCTCTTTTTTAATCATAGAATCTGTTTTTTCATAAGTATATCTTTGAACATTTACAAGTGAATCATATTCATCTATAGTAAAACTATTTTTATCAAAAATCCAACTGTCTTTTTGTTTTTTAAAATCCACTTTAAAGGAAAGCGATTTGTTCTCTTTTCTAGATGGATCCATACTATAATAATCTAGAATACTTTTCTCTTTGATCATAGGTTCACTGGAATCTGGTAAATAAGTTGAAGTTGAAGTTTGCAAGGCATCATTAAATATACGTTTTTTGATTTCATTTTTCTCCATATCTAAAAAAAATCGACCTAAACTAGCTATATGACAATGTATTCTAATATTTTTTTCAGATATATTTTCTATACTTATACCATCATCAACTTCAGTTGTATCTGCAGAATCAATACAATAAACAGGAAGCTCAAATCTATTTGTTTTAAATGGTGCACTATCTAATTCTTCAACATCTTTTATTGTTAAATTTAATTTCTCCACTTCAGGTTTTTTATTCAATTCATTATTAAAAGGATTCTTGGTTAAATCAAAATCATAACCATTTTCAATCTGTTCTTTTTCATACAAATCATCAAGGTTTAATTTTCCAATTTTATTTGATGAAATATCCATTTTCATTAATTTTTCAACCATATAAAGTTTGTTTGTAATATTTTTTTTGTCATTAACAAGATAGTTGAAAATAGCATTTTTTTTGTTACTACTATCTTGATTACTAATTTTTGGCCTAAAACTTATAGGAACACCTCTAATGTTGGTATAAAGCACCTTATCTTTATATATAATATTCAACAAAAGAGATATAATAACACTGGTGTCATAATAATCATCTAAATATCGATATTTACCATTAATAATATTAATTTTTTTGTTAACTTTTATGTACAAGGATTCAATGTCATTACATTCCATCAAATTTAATTTATCCATGAAATGATCAACTAGATGATAGTTTGCTAAGATATCAGCTTTAATATTGTAAAATATAGTATAGAATATTTTTTGAAATGATTTAGGAATAATATCCAAGTTACAATTGTTTAAAAATTCTTGAATTTTTAAATCTTTAGGCTTACTATAATATGTTTCATAGAAATTATCAAAAAGAGTAGTTACATTTGTATCATCAATTTTCATAAGTCTTCCAAGTTTCAATATTATACTTTTTGGATTCAAATAATACAAATCACCATCAGAACAATACATTATAATGTCTGGATCATCACCAAAAGGAAGTTTCAATACAATACCTATTTTAAATTTATCCACCACAGTTGAAGGATCCAAAACATTTAAAACAATAAAATCCCCAATTTTCAATGGTTCCATATCAAGTTTTTTCCAATTAACAAGCAGTTTACAATTTTCATCATAAAAATTATTGTTAAATACGTTGTTGTCAATGTAATCTTGCAATTTGAAACCAGAAGCATTCCATTCACTCTTTACCAATTTTTTACCACGTAAATAGTTATTAATCCAATTAGATGATGGTTTATGAATAATTTCCGTATAATTATTAAAAGCCTTTTGACTCAGTTCATTAATATCTTCTAATCTTTCAATAAGTTGTTGTTTACATGTTTCATCATTTAATGTTTTATTCTTTTTTTTCTTTGGTTTTTTACTTTCTGTTTCTGTATCAGTTTTTTGAAAATTAGTTATACTAGTTTCACTGTCGTTTTTTTGAATTAGTTCAAAATATTTATTGATGATTTTATTCTTATCCATTTCAAGCAATGATTTAGTTTGCCAATCACTTATTTTTTTCTCTAATACATGAATAGGCTGAGAATAACTTGCAGTTTCTAAATGTGCATTAAAATTAGGCTTGTTTTTTATAGATTCAGAGAAATCTAACAAAGAAATTTTTGACTTTTGCTTAAAAACTCCTTTTTTTGCAGACATGATTAAAGTCCAATTATAAATATATATATATATATTTCTTTAATAAATATGTTTACTGGTTAAACAA
Source organism: Hanseniaspora sp. CRUB 1602 (assembly GCA_030573575.1). Lineage (NCBI taxonomy): Eukaryota > Fungi > Ascomycota > Saccharomycetes > Saccharomycodales > Saccharomycodaceae > Hanseniaspora > Hanseniaspora sp. CRUB 1602. The sequence goes on along the minus strand of JAJMDL010000009.1, from coordinate 192,458 downwards.
TTAACTATTAGTGATTAATTGATTTATTTAGTTTTGTAAAATTTATTCAGCTTAGGAGAAAAAAAAAAGAAATTTTGGTGTATTTTTTTTTTTAATGAAATTTTATAGACAAAAAACATATCAATCACATCATGTGACCCATGCAGGATTATTTGTTTTTAATAGAGGAGAGAGTTTTTCAAGTAAAAAAAAATGTATTCAAGTTTTAAATAAAATATAGTATTGTATTATCAGGTGTTTGTAGCTCAAGTTTAAAAGTAAACATACTTTTAGCCTAAAATAATATGAAATTATTAAATGTTTAGGAGAAAACTCAAAAACATAGATAATAAAGAGGTATTATATTCTTAAGCTTAAGAAATAATAGTAAAAATAGTTTTTTTTTTTTTTTATAGAATAAAATCATATAACAATATGGAAAATCATAGCCGTTGATTAAGTTCAACATCTCATGATAATTAATTAATTAAAAAAAAATTGTTTACAAAGCTAATTATATATTATTATTAAAACTTAAAATATAAACAAAAATTGAAATACGATATTTCCTGTACAACATTTTCCCTTATCTGCATAAATAAGCGGAAAAAAATCACAAAAATACGAGTGATAAGCGGAATGGATTAATTATCTAGAGAAAAATCTTTTCATTTTTTTCCCGCCTAAATTTTACTAACTGCTAAGCGACAAAAAAAAAGAGCTTATGTGAAAAAAGAAAACATTAATTAGACATATATATATATATTAAAACTGAGAACATTAAAATTCAAATGATATTTAAACAACTTTGTTTTTTAAATAAATTTACATTTTTTTTTTCATTTAATATATTAAGTTAGTAACATTCTTTTTGTTACCAAAAGAAATATATATATTAAGATACAAAACCAAAATATATAATAAATAATAATAATGTCAACAGAAGAACATTATAAAGTCGTTATCATAGGATCTGGGGTAAGTGGTTTAAAAGCTGCCCATATGTTAAAACATGAACATGATATTGATGATTTTAAAATTTTTGAAGCAAGAGATAGAATCGGCGGAAGATTAAAAGTATCTGAACCAGGCTATCATAAACATGGATATGATATGGGAGCATCATGGCATCATGATATTCTAATAAATCCAATGTTTTTCGAAGAAAGTCAGCGTGAAAATGGTCCTTACAGACCTTATGTTATTGAAGATGATTCATTTGCAGTCATTGATTATGAAAGTGATAAAAGATTAGATTTGGATAAAAACCTTGATATTATGCCTGTTTTCCAAGAATTGATTTCATATCTATCCTCTGTAAACAAAATTGGTCAAGAAGCTTCCTATAAACAAGCTATTTTCAATTACATTAATAGAATGAAACCTTTTTTGACGGAAGCTCAAAAGATAAACATTCTTTCTTTATCTAGATATACAGAATTATGGAATGGTGACTCTTGGTCTTTGATCTCAGGAATGGAACCTGTAGGTGGCCATTTCGGAAGAAATGCTTTAGTTGACCAGTTTGGTTTGTATGTTAATAAATTTGTTGATGATGGCTTAAAAGATAAAATTGATTTATCTACAGAAGTTACAGATATAAATGTTATTAAAAGTTCAAACATTAATGGTAAAAAATATGCCGAAATTATCACCAGCGATGGCAGAAAAGTGACAGCTGATTATGTGATTTGTTCCATTCCATTAAGTTTACTAAAGAAATCTAGTGAAAATGTTAAGCAAAAAGGGTCCATTAGTTTTAACCCACCATTGAGAAACTCTTTTACTGATGCATTAGCACATATGTCTTTTGGTGCATTAGGTAAGTTTTTCTTTGAATTTGATTCTATCAAATGGGATTTGAACCAATCTAGAACTATTATATTGGATCACAAATTCCCTGATGTAATCAATAAATTAAACAAATTTAATTCAAAAGAAATTTTATCTAAGGATGATCTAGATTGCTTGGAAAAACTTTCTGCTGAACCATCTAGTGATACAGTTACTTGTGATCAATACCCATTCTTTGTTTTAAATGTTGCTAAATCTTTGAAAGTTCCAACTATTTTGTTTTTGACATCAGAACCTTTAACAAGTGTTTTAGAACAAAAATCACAAGAAGAACTGTATGAATTTTTTAAACCAGCTTTGGAAAGAGTTCTTAAATCATTTAATTGTAATAAAACTCTAAGTTTCTCTCCTGAAGTTAGTGATAAAGTTCCTGAAACTGAAATTCATTTGAAAAATATTGTTCACACTTCATGGACTAGTGATCCTTACGCACTAGGTGCTTATACATCTGTAAGAGCGGGTGACTCCTTTGATCCATTTCTGGAAGAATCATTAAAAGGCCATGAAGATATAGTTAGATTTGTAGGTGAAGCATTTGTTGAAGAAGGTAATGGTTGTGTTTGGGGTGCTGAAGAAACATCTATCAGAGAAGTAAAAAAAATTATTGAAATAGAATGTTTAAATAAATTGAAAGCAACTTCTATTTAATATATATATATATAATAATAATATAGATCTATGCTTTTTCTTTTTTTTTTTCAAACTTTTTATGATTTAACTTTGTATTTTCAGTTTAAATAAAATGTTTTTTTCTTTCTTTCTTTTTTCGTTTATATTCGTTTATTTAAAAAAATATTATTATTATTATTTTAACTTTTTTTTTTAAAAAAAATGTAATAAACCATAGATATTTGTAGTTTTTATTCTTTTTTATTTTTATAATTCTGTTAACAACTATACCAAGAAAAAAACATGGAATATATCCATAAACCTTATATATTTGTTGGTGCTGGATTAGCAACATTAGCTTGTGTTAATAATTTAACAGAAAGTAAAGAGAAAGAAATTTCAAAAGATGATATTTTAATATTAGAAGCCCTGGATTACAAAGGAGGTAGAATGAAAACACATAAACCTGAAAACATTGAAATTGGTGCTTCTTGGCTACATGATTCATTGGATAATAAAGTTTTGAACTATATGGTAAAAAAAGATTTAATAACTTTTGAAAAAACTCATTTTGATGACATCCATAAGTCTAATAAAGTCGTTGGATATTTTGATGATAATGTTAAACTTTTATTGTACCATGGACAATCATATACCAATAATAGTAAATTTAGATTAGAGATTTTACTTGATGAGTTTGAAAAATATGTTGAAAATTATTTTTTTCAAGAAGAAAACTTACAAAAGGATCCAAGTTTGAAATGGATTTTTTTAAAATACATTAATGACAGAAGACATTTTTTCAAAGCTAGACACTCTCAAAAACAATTGGAACTTTTATCTTTATTTGTGAGATATGTAGAGACTTGGCATGGTATATCCTGGGAGAATTTAAGTGCGAAATATGCTTTTATGCATAGTATGGGGCAAAATATTTTGTGTTTTGGTTTTGATAAATTCATAAATCATTTAAGCGAGGGGATCACAATTAATTATAATGAAAATGTTTCAAGCATAGTTAAAAGAAAAAACCAATATATTATTAATGATAAATATGCTACAGAAAACTGTATTATTAGTGTGCCACAATCGTGTTTTAATGAGATCAAATTTAATGATAATTTAATAAACCGAGAATTAAAAGAAAGTTATGATAAATTACACTATGGATCCTTAGGCAAAATAATAATAGAATTAGATAAAGATTTTGATCTTGAAAATACAAGATTATACCATATGGGAAAAGTTAAAGAAAAAGACTCTGTTTTAATTGAGAAAGCAATGTCTGATGGTGGTATGGAATCCATTACCACTAAAGGTTTGATAGACAGTTATACTACTGAAAGTAATGTAACACTTGAAAATTTTTGTGATTGGCCAATGCTCATTGTTAATCATCAATCTATTATTTCAAAACCTGTATTATTAGTTTTGACTCAAGAACCTGTTACTAGCCTTTTGGAAAAATCTTTTTCAGAATCTCCAAATGATATAATTCCGTTCTTGAAACCATTAATAGAAAATATTGGAAAATTTTTATACAAGGATTCGCAATATGAACGCAAAATTAACAAGGTTTTGATTTCTGATTGGTCCCAAAACAAATATCAAAAAGGGTCATATCCTGCTTGCCATCCTAACGATGATCCATTAGATGTAACAATTCAAACAACATTACAAAATGATTGTTCAAAATTAAAAATTATTGGTGAATATACAAATTTGGAAGGATGTGGAAGTTTAAATGGTGCTTGGTTAAGTGGAGTAGAATGTGCTGATACAATCAAAAATCAAATTTAAAAAAAAAAAAAGAAAAAAAAAAACTATATACAGATTTTATATATGAAACTTTATTATTTATTTCTTAAATGACCAAGATGAAGAGTGGAAGAGGAAAGTTTTCAATACACATAAATGACTACAGAGTTTCCAAAATTCTAACCAATTGGGATAAAGTAATTATATCTTTGTTGTATAGTTCAACTTGTGGATACCATGCTATATAAACAAGTTCTTTATCATTTACTATTAGCTTTGTTTCTGGAGTAATTTTATGTAGAAGATTATTGAAGCCTTTTTGAAAAATATCTTTTAGAGATATAACATTTGTTAATGTCCTTTTTTCTTCAATAATATTTCCTTTGTTTGTATCTTCAAGGTTAGATATTTGAGCCAATTCAGTAATATCATTATTTTGCTGTATAAAACCTTTACCTACAATTTTTGATGGATATGTTAGTAGATTTGAACTTATATAATAATCCAAATCTTCATCTAATCTATGAATGATACAATTTTCACATTGACAAGAATCATCAGCACAAGAACATTTGGTTTCTAATAAAACATTATTGTTCTTAAAAATATCAAAATTTGTTAAAGTTTTCTGTTTCTTATAATTAAAATTTTCTTCTTGCATACTATTTTTTCCATATGGGGTTTCATTTCTCTCTTCTTTCTTACAACATGATTTAGAAAAAGATTCTGGTGAAGCAGTTGGTGTTTGATTATTTAATGCTGCTCTTGGTTGAAGCAGAAGTAGTGGTTGCTTAATACTTTTACAATTATCTTCATGTCCTGTAGTAGAAGATGCATTATTATTATTGTTATCATTATCACAACAGGAGGTTATGCTACCTTTATTTGAAAAATCGTCATTTTCTACTTTAATGTAGCTTTGTTCTGAACAAGAAGAGATAGAAACAGCTTCTTCTTTTTTGGATATATTAACGTTATTTAATTCTTCCACTACAATGACATCTTCATTAAGAGCAGAAATATTGTTACTGTTAAAATTGTTGTTAATAGATTTACCTTCTGCATTTTTTCTTCCTCTTTTATTAACTTTAATTAAAACCCTGTCTATATGTTTACAACTAGTTGATCTATGACCTCTTATACATTTAACACAAGAATATTTTTCATTTTCATATAAAATCATTATTTTTTAAATAAAAAATAAAAAAAAGAGTATATACAAATATTTAGTTTTATTAAATAGAATTTATTCAAAAGGACTGATTTTAATCCTTTTTTCTTTTTGGTTTGTAAGATATAATTAAACTTGTTTTCTATTTAATGATTCATTTGTTTTCAAAGATTTTGTCCTATATTTATTAATATGTAAATTGAAAAAAAAAAAAAATTTTTTTTTTGTCATTTAATCATGTGATCGAGTTGTACCCACGTTGTTGTTATTGTAATTTTTAAACAAATTATGATTATTTATTTTTTTTCCTCAACAAAGTAAGTAGGAGATTAAATGTGGAATATGGGATTAACTTTTTTTGAAATAGTTTAAGACAGTTTTTTTTTTTTAAAAAAAAATAATAATTGTATTAAACCAAGATTATTATCTAAAGATATTTTCTTTTTTCTTTTTTTTATTATTATTACTTAATATACTAAAAAAACTAAAGAATGTCTGAAAATACTAATACTAATAGTAGCTCTAGTAGTAATTGGAGAGAGACTATCGCCCCTATTTTAGAGGGTTTTGTTCCAAAGACTGCTTCTCAAGAAAATAAAAAATCATTAAAAGTTTCTTTAAGTAGTATTACACCTGCTAAAAATAGTACTTCTACAGACTATAGAAACGGAGGAGATAAGAGTGCTAATGATTCTAATGAAAGTATTTTTAAAGATAGAATCAACAATGATGATCACACATCTTTAACTAAAGGTGATATTTTAGACACCATTTCAAAAAGTAAAGAATATTCTTCTACCTTTGTTTCTTCTTTAAAAGAAGCCGGTATTGGAAATTCTGAAATTGAGTCTTTAAGCAGTATTCATGATAGTACTGACTTGGCTGCAATGGATAACCTTGTTAAATTGGAAAAAACAAGAAGTCATCAAACTCCTGTTAAACCAGTTTTGACCTCTCAAGATTCTCAAGATTTTATTAACATTAAGAAAGTTGCTATGAAACCTGAAGACATTTTAAAAACTGCCAACTCATTATCTAGAAGATCATCATTCAACAATAACTACCACAACAACAATAATAATCAAGCACCTTTGAAGATATCATCTCAACAAACTAATAATGCACAAGGATCTTCTTCTTCTTTTCCAACACCAACATCTAAAAGTAGTTCTCAAACCATTGGTGAAGTTGATTTGAAATCAGAAACTGGCTCAACTGCTAGCATTACAGATACTGATCCATCTGTTGTTAAGGAAAATGTTAAAAAAATTGGAAAAATTGGTGTTTGTGCTTTAGACAATAAAGTTTTGAGTAAGCCTTGTAGAAGAATTTTGAACAGATTGATGGAACATGGTGAATTTGAAACAATTATTTTTGGTGATAAAGTTTTATTTGATGAAGATGTTGAAAATTGGCCAACTTGTGATTTTTTAATTTCTTTCTTCAGTAATGGTTTTCCATTGGATAAAGCTATTGATTATGTTAAATTAAGAAAGCCTTATCAAATCAATGATTTAACTATGCAAAAACTTTTATGGGATAGAAGACTTGTTTTGAAATTATTACAGGTTAATGGTGTTCCTTCACCTGAAAAATTAGAAATTTCTAGAGATGGTGGACCACAAATTGATGATGACCTGAAAAAAAAATTTGCTAAAAAAAATATGCCTACTGATTTTACTTGCAAAGAACCAGATTGGAGAATGATCAATGACGATATTTTAGAAGTTGATGGTAAAAGACTAGAAAAGCCTTTTGTTGAAAAACCTGTTAATGGAGAAGATCATAATATTTACATTTATTATCACTCTTCTAATGGTGGTGGTGGTAGAAGATTATTTAGAAAGATTGGTAATAAAGCTTCTGAATTTGATGCTGATTTAAATATGATAAGAACTTCAGGCTCTTTTATTTATGAAAAATTTATGGATGCTGATAATTGTGAAGATGTTAAAGCTTATACAGTCTCTCCAAATTTCTGTCATGCTGAAACAAGAAAATCACCTGTAGTTGATGGTATTGTTAAAAGAAATACACATGGAAAAGAAATCAGATATATTACTGAATTAACTGATGAAGAAAAAACAATGGCTTCTAAAGTTTGTTCATCATTTGAACAAACTATTTGTGGGTTTGATTTATTAAGAGCTCAAGGTAAATCATATGTTATTGATGTAAATGGTTTTTCTTTCGTCAAAAATAATAATGAATACTATGATAAAACTGCTAGTATTTTAAGAGAAATGTTTATTGCTGCTAAAGCTAAAAAAACAGCTGACAAAGAAAAATTATTGAGTTTGCAAAATAAAACTAAATCTTTTCCAAAAGCTAAAGGTATTATTAAAAATATTATTGAAGATGATGCTGAAAGAAAGAGATTGAATATCACTAAATCTGAAATAAATTTGTTAGAATTGAAACAAGATGAAACAAAGAATTCTAGCACTAATTTAACAGATTACTTGGAAAAAGAAAACAAGAAAGAAGAAGAAGAAAAAGATCAAAGATGGGTTTTCAAAGGAATGGTTACTGTTGTTAGACATGGTGATAGAACACCAAAACAAAAACATAAATATTCTTTCACTTCTGATATTTTCATTTCTTTATTGAAAGGACATAAAGAAGAAGTAATTATCAGAAATGTTATTGATTTAGAAATTGCTTTGAAAGCTTTAAAAATTGCTAGAGATGAACATTTGGAAGATTTGAACAAGCTTACTGTATTAATTGATGCATTGAGTAAAAAATTGAATTTCCCAGGTACAAAAATTCAATTGAAACCAATTTTGAATAAAAGTAAAGAAGTTGAAAAAGTTCAATTTATATTGAAATTTTTTGGTGAAGCTACCCATTCTGCTAAATATCAAGCTGCTGAATTAGGTGAGCAAATGAGATTAGATTTTGGTTTACTAAATAAATCCATTTTAGAAGACAACAATATTAAAATATTTTCTTCTAGTGAAAGAAGAGTCCTTTACACTGCTCAATTATGGGCTGCTGCATTGTATGGTGGTAACTATGAAAATGAAATTTTCATTAGAAAAGATTTGTTGGATGATTCTAATGCTGCCAAAGAATTGATGGATAAAGTTAAGAAGAAATTAAAACCATTATTAAGAATTGGACAAGAAGCTCCATCTGATTTCACATGGCCAACAAATATGCCACAACCTTATTTAGTAATGAAAAGAGTTTGTGAATTAATGAGATATAACAAAACTATAATGGATTATCACTTTCAAAACAATACTCCTGAGGAATTGACTTCTTACCAAGACAAATGGTGTTGTGCTGAAGATTCAAAATTATTTAAAGAAAGATGGGATAAGTTATTTGCAGAATTCACTACTGTTGAAAAAGTTGATCCATCTAAAATCTCTGAATTGTATGATACAATGAAATTTGATGCTTTACACAACAGATCATTTTTGGAAAAAATCTTTTACCCAGGTGAACATGGTACCATTGATAATAATATTATGGATCAAGAACTAGTATCTAACTCTTTAGTTGATAAATATCCAATCAATCTTTTGGCTAAAAACAATTTCAAAGTATCTTCTTCTGAAAAACCTATTTTGAATGCATCTTTAACTCCTCCAGGTGCTTTAATAGATATGGCTAGTAAGTCTAGAAGTGTCTCTGTTGGTTCAACTTCTAACTCTGTAAATGTTACAGGAAATAATTCTTCTAAATTACCATCCACCCCACCAAATGTTCAACCAAATATTACAACAAGTAATGGTATCAGTGCTACACCAACAGGTGGTAGTAATAGCAAGCCTAAAGGTTCAGTCGGTTCTTTGGGTTGGGTATTGGAAGGGAAAAAGAATGACAAAAATTCTGATTCTGTCTTCTCAGACAAGGATTATTCTCATTTAAGAGAACTTTTCAAGTTATCTAAAGTTTTGTTTGATTTCATTTGCCCACAGGAATATGGAATTACTGATAATGAGAAATTGGATATTGGTTTATTAACTTCACTACCTTTAGCAAAGCAAATTTTGAATGATATTGATTCAATGAAAACTGAGAAAAATCCTCAATGTGTTGCTTATTTCACTAAAGAATCACATATTTACACATTATTGAATATTTTGTATGAAAGTGGGTTGTCCATGAAAATAGCTAGAAACGCTTTGCCTGAATTGGATTATTTATCTCAAATAAACTTTGAGCTTTATGAGCGTATTGATAAAGCAACTGGAGAAAAAACACATTCTATTAGATTAAAACTTTCACCAGGTTGTCAAACCCAAGATCCATTAGATGTTCAATTAGATGATAGACATTATATCTCCTGTAGTCCAAAGATCTCATTAACTAGTCATTTAGATGCTGCTGTCTTTGAAGATATCTTAAGAAAGAAATTCAGTAGAGTTAAATTACCAGATATGTTTACTGCTGTTAATATTACCTCTCCAAGTTTAAGTTACAAAGGATATAAAGTTAAAGAAGTTACACAAAATAAATTTTCTTTACTATCACCATCAGCTACAGCTGAAGAAGAGGAAATAGAACAATCAAATCACCAATAAATTTATAAATGCATATAATATAATTTATTAAAATAGGTATTTATCTATATATTATTTTTAATGAAAAAAAATAACATAAAGAAAGTGAAATTTTATTTACGAAAAATTCAAGAAAAAAAAAATGTTTAAATGTTATCTGATACTGATAGGATAGTTTTTTGTTTTTTTGAAAAAAAACCTCCTAATTATATTATCACAAAATAATGATAATTTGATACAGATTTGTTTTGATATCCCATCGCTCCGTTAGTAACAATGTTTCTCTCGTAAGTTTTAAATTCTCAATCAAAAGAAAAAGAAAGGAAAAAACTCTGAAACAAGTACTGCAGCTACATACTAGCTGCAACAATGGTTGTAATTACTATATACTTCATATAATAATATTGGTTAGAGTTATTACATTCAAGATTGTTTATTTGAGTTTGCGTTCCCTAAATTATAAAATTTTAATAAAGTAGTTAGTTAGTAAAATATTTTTATATAGTTGTTTCCTGTGTTATTTATTTTTTTTTAAAAAAAAAAAAAGTAATAATAATCTTATAAAGATTTCAAGGAATCAAACAACACAGAAATACTTTCACCATAATGATCTCTTCTGATACATTCAGCAAATATAGGAGAAACATCAATAATGACCAATTTTTTACTTTTCTTAATTCTCCTTTCAGAAATTGGATATGTGTTTGTGACAACAATTTTAGCAATTGAATCAGATTCTTCCAATTGTTCTAAACAGTCACCGGTGAAAACACCATGTGTAGCGATAATATAAACATCTTTAGCACCACAGTTTTTAACACAATGTTCGGCAGCACCAATAAATGAACCTGGTCTGTCAATCATATCATCTAAAATTATAGCACTTTTTCCATTAACATTACCAACAAGGGTGATAAGTTTTTCTAAAGAAGGTTGTAGAGCATTTTCATCATATTCATCGTCATCTGACTCATTTTCATAATCACTGTTGTTAGAAGTAGAATTACTATTGGTGTTTTCATTTACAGACTCTCTGTAATTGAAATCTTCTTCACCATCAGAATCTTCAAATGGATCTTCTTCGGAAATAACATGACCTTTTCTCAATCTAGCTGTTTGGATAGTGTTAGTCAAAAGAATATTTTCTTCAGTACCATTTTCATCATCTTTTTGGATTATTGGTTTATTTTTTCTAAGGATAGATTGCTTTCTTAATTTCAAAGTTTTTAAGTGATCTTTATTACCTGAAAGAATATCTTTGTTTCTTCTTCTATCAGTATGGATCATAGCAAAATTAATTTTAAGCATATCAGCCAAAGCAGTGACTCTTTTAGTACCACCTGGGTTCTTAGAAACAACAACAGCATTATTTTCGTAATCTGGAATATTTTCTTTAATCCATTTAGCTAAAGTCGGACCACCATAAAGATTGTCAACAGGCTTAGTGAAAAAACCTTGCATTTGAGAAGCATGTAAATCCATTGAGACAACATGATCAGCACCAGCCATAATAATCAGATTGGCTAACATTCTAGCAGTTATAGCACCTCTATGTCTTTTCATTTTGCTTTGTTTAGCATATGGGAATTGAGGAATTACTGCAGTGATCTTCTTAGCAGAACCACCTTTTAATGCAGATATCAAAATAAGCATTTCCATGATATGGTCATTGATCTCTGGTGAACCAGATTGAATGACATAAACGTCTTCATCTCTAACAGATATACCAATTTGAACAGAAGTTTCACCATTAGCAAATTTTTTTAGGGAACATGGAGCAGACTCAATACCCAAATTTTCACATACTAATTGTCCCAATTCAGGATGGGAGTTTCCAACAAATACTTTACACTTTCTCATTGTTTCTTTATTATCTTTCAACAAAGGTTCGGCTCTTGATGTAGCAGATAATCTTCTTATGAATGATTTAGGAATAACAGATACAAAATTATCGTTAGTTCCTACTAATTCGGTTATAATATTATTTGACAATTTTAAAGTTGTTTTCTAATTTTTTTTTTTGGTGTCTTTGTTTTTTAGTTATATAGTAAGGCAATACTTAATTACGTTTATTGAAATAAAATAAAAAAAAAAGCAGCTAGAAATTTATAATAAATAAAAAGATTTTATGAAATTTTAATAATATTAAAAAAATTGGGTATTTTTAAAAAAAAAAAAAAAAGGGAAAGAAAAAAAAGAATAAAAAAATAAGTGATAAACTTTTGTTTAAAAAGAGACCTTTATCAAAACTTTTATTTATATATTTTTTTTGTTTTTTTTTTAAAAAAAAAGATTAAAAGTTGCTTTGGTTTAGGTAGGTTTTATTCCTTTAATCATTCTTAAAAAACTGAACATAAATTGAAATTAAAAAATCATTGAAGTAGAATTCGGTGTGAACTGAAATTGGTGGAAGAAAAAAAAAACATTATAAAAGAAAAAGATTTTTCTCTTTCTATAAACCTAAGAAATTTGAACTTTAAAAAAAATTTTAAGTAATCATTTCCTAATGTGGAAAGCTATATTTTTGAAAAAAAAAGAAAGGTTTTCACGTGATATATTTAAACAAACAAATATTTATATATGTACAATTTTTTTTGTTTAACAAATTTTAAAGATAGAGTATAAACAGATAGAATATTCACACCAAATTCATATATATATATACATATAAGTTAGTTTGTAAAAGTATTATAAATGGATAATGAAGGGTTTCAGACAGTTTCTTTAAAAAAGAAAAAAAGAAAAAATAATAAACAAATCTCACAACAAGAGATCATTTCAGAAAAACTGTTCAATAAATATAATGAAGTTATAACAAAAAGTAAAATATTTAATGATATCATTAAACAAATTGAATTGAATAAAATTAAATTTGAAAACATAAGGTGCTTAGCTTTAGGTTCTTTTTTTGAAGAAATACAGCCGTTATACCAGCTTGCTCTTCTTAGAGAAATAATTCTTTGGAAAGTCAAAAGCATTGATTCTCAATTCGTTATTTCTTTATATGACCCAGCTTTTACAAGCAATGATATAGATTTTATTAATAATGAGTTGAATAATAAGAATGAAAAACTATGCTGGAAGTATGAAACAGAACAAAAATGGGAATCTAATATTAGTAGTGATAAATCTGTTGATGGTTGTCCATATGAGGAAAATACTTTGTATTACATACCTCATGGTGATCTTCATCTTTTGGAGTATCTGTTTCCTCTTATCAAACCAAAATACTATCTTGGAAATTATGTTTTTGATCAACTTCTCAGAGTTAATGAAAATGACCAAAATATGAAATATCTTGTAAATGTTAAAAGACAATGCTATGAATCTGGCAAACTTAGCAAAAATGAACTAAATGATGACTCTGATAATTTTCAACAAAGCGTTACAAAAACAAAAAAAAGACTTAATAATAAACTACAAAAAGAAAAAGAAATTATTCAACCAGTACCACAGATTAAGCTCTATTTCAAAGATATTAAAGTTTTAACAAATACACATACAACTATAGAACAAGGTCCATGGCTTTCTGCATTTTCAAGTTTAGCATTACATGAGTTTGAAAAAGAAAAAAATTAAAATCTATATACTTATTTATTTTTTTTAATGTTTTTTTTTAATAAAAAATCTGTAAATAATGTACAATATATATTTTCAATCTATATGTTTATTGGTAATTTTCCCAGTTTTCAATGATTTCTTTAATCTTTTCAGACTTGGTGATCTTGTAAACATCTTCAAAGTATTCTTTAGTTAATTCAAATGGTTTAGCAGTCAAATTTGGAATATACTTACCAATCAATCTATCAGCTTTAACATTTTCCTTGACAATATTCTTCTTCAAGAAGTTCTTGAATGGCTTAACACCACTCATTAAGTATGAAGAATGGAATGGAACAGAGATACCCTTTAATGGAATAGTAGCAAAACCTCTTTCTAAATCAATTGGTTGTGGTTTAGCAGTAGATTTAACAGAAATTTCTTGAATCATTTCATTCAAATGTTCTTCCAAATCTTCCAAGGACATAGATTCTTGTAACTTGACAAAGTTAATCTTTTGCAACTTGAAGAAGTTCAAAACATTACCTAAAGTGTCCAAAGCTCTCAAGTCACCAGCAGCAACGTATTGTTGGTTTTCAACATTGTAATTAACAATTTCTAATAACCAACCAGTCTTCTTGGAAACAACACCAACAACAAATTGTAAAGCTTCTTGAGAGAAAGTGCTAGCAACTCTACCTGGGTTAACAGCAATCATACCATAATTGGATCTACCAGAAGAATCTCTTGGAACAGCAACTTGCATAGTCATACCTCTATAGAAAACAACTTCAACCAAAGATTCAATAGACATGACATCAGCTAAAGAAGCTAAAGCAGCATATTCACCTAAGGAATGACCAGCAAAAGCAGCATCACTTGGAATCAAACCCTTAGATTTCAAATCTTCAAAAGCAGCCTTTTCCATCAAAGTTAAAGCTGGTTGAGTGAATTGAGTGGCAGATAACAAACCTGTTGGGGATTGGAAGGTGAAAGAAGAAGTGGTTTCATCAATATCCTTGAAAATCTTTTCAGATTTTAATTCACCATCAACAATGGTTTCAAAGATCATTGAAGTGTAATTTTCTCTAATTTTATTACCCTTTTCACCACCAAAATAAATGGTTAATTCATTTGGATTCTTTCTAACAATGTCCAAAATAGAAAAACCATAAGTTTCCTTGAAATGGTTATCAGCTCTATCCCAAACAGATCTAGCAACATCAGACTTGGCATATAAGTCCATACCCATACCTTGTTCTTGAGAACCTTGACCAGTGAAAACAAAAGTAGAAACAGGTTGTTCAACTTCAGCTTCACCAACCAAAACAAGTTCTTCATCACTATTCTTGGTTTCAAATTTGATCAACTTTCTACCATTAATCATACCAACATGCTTAATAGTTGTGGATAATAAAGTGTTTGGTAAAACCATACCAGTAAAGTTACAGTTGTAAGCTCTGACTCTAGAAGAGACATTGTCAGCAGCCCAAGTTTCAACCAAAGATCTGACAGAAGCAGAAGAGAACATACCATGAGTGATAGTACCTGGCAAGTTGGCATATTCAGCAAAGTGTCTAGAAACATGGATAGGATTCAAATCACCAGAGACTCTAGCATAAGATTCATTAGTACTTGGAGATTGGGTTTGTTGAACAGTGATTGGAATTTCATTTTCAAATGAAACCTTTTCTTCTAAAGTAGCACCATTTCTAGATAAGTAATCAACAACTGGGTTACCGTGAGATTCACCAGCTTCATAGTTGATTTCACCAATCTTAACTAATTCCTTAGTAGGTAATTCCAAAAAGACTTCACCTTCAGAAGTGATAGAGTTGAAAACAGAAGCAGATTTGTAGGTAACATCAGTTTGAATTTGGAAACTTAAAGTCTTGTTTAACAAAGAGATTTCAGAATCCAAGTTAAACCATTCCTTAGATTGCAAAACGGCAACATCCTTAGCAGAGTTCAAAGTTAACTTATATGGAGCTTCAGTAATTCTTTCAAAAGTGTTTTCGAAATCAGTGTAGACACCTCTGTAGAAGAAAGTAGAAGAAACTTCCATAACAGGTTTAGATTCTCTAGATAGAGTACCAACAACTTCAACTACTTTACCGTTTGGTTGGTTAACAACAGATTTGACTAAAGCAACAGTAGAAATAACATCGCCTTCTTGAATTGGTTTAGCACCTGGGATCATCTTGTATCCATTAGACATGTGAACCAATTTCAACAAATCACCATCAACAGACTTAGGGAAAATGGCCTTAATAATAGATCTCCAACCCAAAACGATAGCGAAATCCATTGGAGCTAAAACTTTTCTACCAGTTCTTGGAACGAAATCCTCACAATTGTTACCAATAGCATGAGTGAAATTTAAAATATCAGAAGTTTCAACTTTAACAGAACCACCATCAATTGGAGCATGGACATCAAAGTCTAAATCAACATTACCTGGTAACCATAATTTCCAGTACATTTCTTTAATTCTATCATTTCTACCTTCCAAGATTTCATGAATTGGAGAGAATCCATCTTCAGGATGATAAGTGAACAATAATGGTAAAGCGACTGGCTTAGAATCAACAGTTCTGTTTTCAATCAAAGCAAATTCAATGACACCATCAGCAGCGTTATTTTTCAAAGTAGCAGTAGGTTTGAAAGAATCTTGAACTTTTTCTAACAAAGTGATAGAAGAAGATGAACCAGAACCTTCAATTTCAACAATGAATTCAGAATTAGCTGTTGGAGTGAAAACCTTTCTGACAGGGTTCTTAGCAAATAATTTACCTTGAACAATGTGATCAGCAGTAAAGAAAGCATGTCTCCAGTTCTTCTCTTCACTGGCTAATAATTGGAACCATTGCTTAACATCAGTAGAACCACTACATGTGTATCTAGTTTTACCGCTTTCAGTGGAAGTGTGTGGGTATTCAATTTCAGAAACAGTTTCACCACCAAAGTATTCAACAACTGGAACAGAAGATTTATCATTGTTGTAAAATTCTTTTAATAACTTTGCAACATGACCATCATGAATTTCATCCATAATTTCTTTAATTGGTTGATCAACCTTATTGGTAAATTGAGCAGCAACAGGACCATGTAAAATACATGTTCTTTGAACATCTTGATCAATAACAGTTTCCAAGTTTTCAGATTGCCATAAGGAATCTTTCTTGAAGTAGAATTCAAAGTTCTTATCTAAAATAGGAACAAACGGAACTGGTTTTTGAGCTCTTCTGGTAGTTAGAGCCAAGAAGAAATCGACATCTTGTGCATTCAAAAATTGAACTCTAGATTCAGGGTATTTCTTAAAGATAGCTTCCAAGATTTCTTGAGGAGCAGAGTCTAAATCAGAATAAGATTGTAAGAAAGAAGCAGCTTTAACCTTGGTAAATCTTTCTTCAATTCTTCTCAAGAAATCACCAGACATGTTTCTCAAAGAAATATCAATCCATTTGTTTGTTGATTTAATAAACATTAATTCAATTAATCTGTTAGCAACTTCAGCATACGTCATATCGTTAAGGTCCTTAGCAACACCATTAACAGTAGCAAACCAAGGCTTTTGGAAATCAGCATTTAATTTAGAAATAATATAAGATTTCTTAGCTTCTAATCCAGCTTCTAACTTGTTCTTTGGTAAGTTGAAAATAGTTTCATCCATTTCCTTCCAGAACATAACACCTCTGGTTGCAATCTTGTGAATTGGTTCACCCATTTCAGATTTAACAGTAACAATACCACCAGTTGGTTTTTTGTAAGTAGATTCCCATTCAGAATCAGGGACACCTGAACAGTTGGCAATAGCAACCTTGGCAGCTGGAGAAGTTTCAGCTTCCTTGGCAATCATAACTCTGGAACCAAACAAGAAACCATCAAATGGCATTGGTGGGTAATCAAATTTGGTAGACCATTGACCAGTCAAGTATGGATAAGTATCTTCAGCAGAACCAAATCCAGAACCGGCAATCAAGTGAATGTTAGTGTACTTTCTAATTTTAGCATACATTTGCAAGATTGGTTGATGGAAATCTTCAAAGGAGTGGTGACCACCACCTCTACCACCAGTCCATTGTAAAACAATTGGGAAATCTGGGTGAGCTTTAGCGATGTTAATAACTTGAGAAATTGCGTCAATAGAACCTGGCTTTAAACCTAAATGCTTTAAACCTAACGTTTCAATATATTCAGTAGCAACTTCCAAAGATGGAACACCTGCACCAATAGTTAAAGATTGGATTGGATAACCCTTTTCTCTCAATTCCTTGATCAATGGAATACCCCATTGTAGCATGAATGGGTTGACATAAATCAAGTTAATACCCATGGAAGAACCTGGTTTAACTTGAGAGATAATCTTGTCGATAGCACCAGTCATCATTTCAGGAGTGAAGTAACCACCACCAGCTAATTCGATATGGTAACCAGCATTAATAGTACTAGAAACAAAGTCTGGAGAAACAGTAGTTGGAGTCATACCAGGAACTAATAATGGAGCTCTAGAAATCAATTTAGAAAACTTGGTTTCAACATATACTTTACCAGTCTTAGTTTGAACCAACTTTGGATGGTAATCATTCATCCAGTTGTTGGCCAATTTCAATCCATTTTCATTAATGTTGAACATTTCTTGTTTGAAACCATATTCATCATCTGGGTTGACATCAAAAGCACCAGCTAAGATAACTCTTACACCAGTACCTTCTTTGTTTCTGTGAGTCAAAACACCTAAACCGGAAGAACCACCTGGACCAAAGTCTAATATATGAGAACAAGCTGGGAAGTTAGTAGATAATTCCCAGTTAACAGGTAACTTGATAATCAATAAAGCTACTCTAGATGATAAGTTAGCAGAGTTGGATTTAGCTAAATCTTCACCAGTGAAAGTGTCATATACAGGAATCTCTAGAGAATCAGCACTGAAAGTAATATTGTTTTCTAAAATATCTTTTTCAATAGCTTCCATAGCTGGTTCTAACAAATGAGAATGGAAAGGAGAAGTAACAGGTAAGAATCTATTGGTAAACTTCAATTTTCTTTGACTGTGAGGAATTCTGTTTTGATCTAAACCAGCAGCAACTTTTAATTTTCTTAAAGATAAGTTCAAACCGTATAATGATTGTGGAGGACCGGAAACAACTAAGTTTCTAGCACCATTGATCAAAGAGATGACAACATGTTTTTCCTTTGGCAAATGAGCGTTAGTCTTGTCAACATATTCTTGAACTTGAGTTTGAGTTAGATTGGAAATAGACAACATAGGAGATGGTAAACCTTCACCATTTTCAATAGAATCTTCAGAGATAGAAGGTGGTAAATCAGTGTTTGGGTAAGTTTCGTTACATCTGCAACCAATAAAGAATAGCAAAGAAATACCTTTCTTAGCAGCCTTCAAAAATGAATCCCAATCCTTTGATTCAGCAATAGCAATAGCAGTTACTAAACCTTGAGAATGACCAGTAGCACCTTTCAAATTAGATCTCATTTCACCTGGGTTTAAACCTAGTAATCTACAAGTTATAGCAAAATTCAAAAATTGAATAATACCAATGACTGGGCAAGAAACTGGAATACTTAGCAAGTAATCGGTATTTGGAGTTTGTTCCGGGGTTGATAACCAATTTAAGATATCGAAACCTTGAGTATAGATTTTGTCAAAGTTTTCAATCTTAGTAGATAATTCCTTGATGGTTTCATCAATGAAAACTAATAAATCTTTCATGATAACATCATAAGTTTTGTATAAATCTCTTAATTCTTCAAAGTAGTCATCAGTGTTACCTTGACCACCAAAGATGGCTAGGATATCTAGTTTAGAACTATTTTTGAACAAAGTGGAGTTCAAACCAGTGAATTTACCATCAGCAGTAACCTTACCTAACAAATAATTCTTGATGATTTCTTTACCCTTGGACAATGTAGTCTTATCATCTTCAATCAATGAAGAGACAAAAGAATGGATATCACAAGAGTTTTTTTGTAAGAAGGTAGATTCAAACTCGTTAATGGCATTTTTCAAAATGTATGAAAAGTTATCATTTTCAATAGTTTTGCTGTCTTGAGCGGAGTAGAAAGATGAAACGTAACCAATAAACTTACCTAATAATTCAGCACTAGTTTGAGGTTCATCATCATTTAATAAACCTTCAGTTCTATCAGCACCTGAAGGTAAAGCATCTTTAATGAACTGATCTTTTAATTGAGAAGCTAATAAATATGAATCAGTTGAAACATTTAAAGAATGTTCAACTGTTTCGTATTGTAGAGTTAATAATCTGTTAGAAGACATTTTTTTTTTGTTTTTTGATTTGTTTTTTTTTTGTTATTAAATAAGATTAAAAAAAAAGTTTCTTTTATAATTTTATTGTTAACGGAATATTGTTTATAAACGATTGCAATGTAGAAAAAAAATAAATTAAAGTTTTCTTTGTTGATATTTTTTTTTCTCTTAATAACTTAGTTTTTAAAATAGTGTAATTTTTTTTTTTTTAATAATAGGTTATTTAAAAAAAAATAGAGTATAATTAATGTAACTAATGTTTTGATATATTTTTAATACTAGTAAGCTTTTTTTTATAAAGTGAATCTAGTAATAATTGGATGTATGAGTTTGTTTTTTTCTTCTTTTGAAATTAAATAATTTGTTGAATGAGGTATATACTAAATAATAATAGTAGTGTAACGTTTTCTGCAAAGTATTGGAAGAAAAAAATTGATTATCTGTTTAATTGATTAAAGATGAATGGTCAAACAATAAAACAAGGATTCAGTAAAAGTAATCTATACTGTTAATAAAATAATATACTTTGGTTTTAACTATGATGTTTTCTTCTTTTTAACACATATACATATATATATATTAATAAAAAAATTTTGAATTAAATAATAAACTTTGCTAAAAGTTTCTCTTTTTTAAACATATATATCATTTTATGAAAGAAAAAAAAAATCAAATTTTGCCACCTATGTGTTTCATTTATACAAGGCATCTTATCTACTCTTCAAAAAAAATTTATCATGTTGTATTTTTATTTTTGTTGAAAAAATTAAAAAAAAAAAACATTAAAAAAAAATTTTTTTGTTGAAAAAAATCTGAGAAATTGTTGATATTTTCGTGTTAGATCACGTGTAATACATTAATTACAGCGATATAATATATTTTTTTTTTTTGTGAATAAAATAATACAGCATATAAAAAAATCACATGTACACTTTTTCTTATAAAAAAAAATTGATAATAATAATTCAAATTAAACTTATCATAAGCTATTATCATAATCATAAAATATTGTATATTTATTTATATATATATACATACACACATTAATTGTTTTTTTCTATGCAAACCAAATATATATATATATATATATATCTATAAGAAATTAAAGATCATCTGCCAATCCGTGGTTTAGACTTCTTAGAACTTCTTGTTGATGAAGATCATCTGAAAAGTCTACTGTACTAAAACTATTTTGTCTAGAATTAGTGCTCTCTACATTATCTGTAGCACAAACTCTATGTTCTTTCATCATCGCTAAATCAACCTCTTCCAAGCATCTTTCAACAGCATCAAAAATATTATTAACTAATTTATCACCTCTATTAACTCCAAACCACTCATAAAAAAACAAATTTTCTGGAACTGCATTATAATGTCTATCAAATTCACCAAATTTAGGAACTAAAGTAAAGTTTAAATATAAGTGTGAATTGAATTCATAATTTGTATTTACTGTAGAAGAATCAAGTTCGATTCCAAAAAGCTTGCAGTTTCCTATAAGTGTATTTAATAATTCTATATCCAAGTTTCTATCAAGTAAGAGACATAGACTATATCCTTGTCTACTTGTTGTAGTATTGTTTACTTCAATAATCCCATGATAAAATATGTTTCTGCTAGTTATATGGATTCCATATCCAAAATCATTAAACCAAATTATTATTCCAAAATCTAAAACAAAAAAGTCACAATCCACCCCAAATCCATCAAAATCTCCATTAGATACATTTAAATTCACATCTCCTATTGTATCTTCTGCAATACATTGATATAGTTGTTCTTGTGTTATATGGCCATTATCTTTAATTTTCAAAGTTAAATTTCTTCCTCCAGCAAATAATATAGGAAGCGTATGTGAAGGAAAAGAAGTTGTAGATTTTATAAATTGTTGGTAAGGTAAAACATTATCAATATTTGGTTTAACATAGACTCTACTACTAGTAGTGTTTTCCATATTTTAAAATAAAAGGGAGGGGAGCAAAGTAGTATATGATTTATTGGAGTCTTTTTTTTTTTTGGTTATTTAATAAAATATTCACCTTTATTTTCTAATTTAAATAAAAATTATATATTATTGCGCTATTAAAAAAAAAAAATGTCTGAATATTTTTCTTTTTTAGTGTGTCACAAATTTATGGTTCTTCTATAAAAAAAAAATTAAAAAAACATGTGATTTAACTGTAATACATGTGACCATATAGTTAATTTGCTCAAATTAATCAAGTTGTAATATTATTTAAAGCAGATATCCTATGTTTCCATTTTAATTTTCTTTTTCTTTTTTTTAATGTTTCTATATATACATATATTTAGTTATTATTAATATTTTGGTTTTTTTTCTTTAATATATTATCCGTTACCTTACCTAGCAGCATTAATAAAGCCTCATTTATTGCTTTTGTCCACCAACTTCAACTTCAGAACTACAATATAAACACTTCATCTCTTTTCCATTTTTCATTATATGAGCTTCACTTAAAGATGGAATTTTTAAGCAAGAATTATTCAAGCATCTAATTTTGGATTTTTTATATCTTAGACCACATGAATTACATAATTGTTGCTTTTTAGAATTTGACCAAGATGGTCTCCAACAAGGTGATTCTTGAGTTTTACAAGAAAGACATTGATGGAATTTGTATGTTTTATGAGAATTTTGACTATTTGAAGAATTTGATCTACTTGATTTTTTATACTTTGGAGAAGATTGAATACTACTACAGCTGCTATCATTTTTAATAGCACTGCTCATGTTTATTAAAAATGAAGGTGGAGATTCCTTTGTCAAGGACTGAACTTTCAATTGCGTAGATGTTGGGTTTCCGTAGTTGCTTATTTTTGTTGAAAGTTCAGCAACCTTTTTACTAGGTGACATTGGAGGAGAAGGTGTATTAACCAAGTAAGGAGCTTCTGTTGTTAAAGTGTCTTGAATATAACTTTCAGTTGGTGTATTTAGCAATGACTTGTTTTTGCTTAGTTGTGTTTTTTTCATTTCTTTTAATCTTTCCAAATTTTCTGTAGTTAACAAATTATCATTTTCTGATCTGACTACGATGTTGCTATTAAGTGAGTTACCGTTCAAAACATTTCTGTTATTTAAAATCTTCTTATATTGTCTAGCTTTAAAAGAATTCGTTTTTTTATGTCCATTATTTTTCTTTTGCTTTTGAATCATTTTGTTACTTAGCGTAGGTGTGAATAAAATCTGATTTTTGTTTGCAAAATTAATTCTTGGAGAAGCCGGTGGAGTTTTATGATTTTTTTTAATTTGAACATTACTTGATGATTGTTGCTGTAATGTTGTTGGATAAAAGAATTGAGAGTTACTGTAATTTGATAGTTCATAAAATTGGTCCACAGGTTTGAGTGTACTTGTTGGAGGGGGTGGTGAATTGGTATCTACT
The DNA here is from genome assembly GCA_030573575.1 of Hanseniaspora sp. CRUB 1602. Taxonomy (NCBI): domain Eukaryota; kingdom Fungi; phylum Ascomycota; class Saccharomycetes; order Saccharomycodales; family Saccharomycodaceae; genus Hanseniaspora; species Hanseniaspora sp. CRUB 1602. Next base: position 169,337 of record JAJMDL010000009.1, on the reverse strand, counting down.
AAGATATTTGACGCAATAGATGCCAAAACACCCAAACTCTTGTTTCCAGTGGTTGGAGGTTGAAAGTCTTCCTGAGATGAAGAAGAATAGTTTGAAATTCCATGGTATCCGTTACCATAATTTCTATCAATTGAAGACACAAGACTAACATCTGGAGAAAAATTTAAATGATTAAATGTAGTTAATTGAAAAGGAGAGTTAAATTGTCTTGGCGGAGGTAAATGGTGGTTTCCTCTCATTGGAGAAAAATTTGCAAATGCATTTTTGATTGTTCCATTTTGTTGAGGTGGTGATAGTATTGTAACAGGTGTTGCAGTTAAATTACTACTTGAAACTATATTACTTATTTGAATATATTCATCATAAGAAGTTTCTTTACACCAATTCATTAAGTTTTGTCTCCATGTTGGAGTTCTAAGACATGTATCAGGATAAGTTAATGATTTTTCAAAATAATTTCCTTTAGATAACAAGTCTAAATTTCTTAATGATGGTAGTTTAATTCTAGCTGGGTTTGGAAGTGTGTTTGAGAATTCAGGCATTGAAAGAGAGTGAAAGTATAATGGTTGAGATGGGGTGGATGGTGGTGGGGTTAAATATATGAAAGCTTTTGCTAAATAATGAAGTTTTCTCTTTGTATTTTTTAAAAAAAATATTGATTCTCTAAATTGCTGTGTAACTTTTAAACGATTTATATATACTTGATTATCTTTATACTTAATTTAATTATAATTTATTTGTGCTTGATTTGATTAAACATTTTTATTATTATTTTTTTTTAGTTTTAGCGCTGGACTTTCAAAAAAAGAATTACTTAGAAAATTCGCACAACATATTTCCTAAACAGGAAATTCAGCTTCGTTTTTTTTAGATTTTATTTGAGCTGTAGTTCTAGGCTTTAGTACCCAGTACAGCTAAAGTAAAATTTAAAGAATAGTAATAATAATAAAGCAAATAAATATATATTTTTAACAATGTATATTTGAAATGTTCTATTAAAAACTAGTTATTTTTATTGATCTGTTATATTGATTTTGATTCTATGTTTTTGTTTTGTATGTATAAAGTTTTTTAAGGATCAAGAAAAGTATTAACAAATGTTTTAGCTATATGATCTAAAACAAAATAATGCATCTAATTTTAACAACAATTACGCAAAGACTTTTTTCCTTTAAAAAAATAACTTATATTAAAATACTTTTTTTACTGACTATATTTTGCAAAAGTATTTATATTTGTATATTTTTTTTTTTGATTATAGTAGTGTGTTAAAAGTCACATGTAATGTATTAAAAAAATGAAAATTATACTTTAATTCCTTCTCCTTTTTTTTTTTTGTTTTTCTTTCGAAAAATATCATATTAGCAAAAAATGAATATAAAACAACCAAAAAAGAAGAATATTAGCCTGTTCAAAATTACAGCTCATAATTCTAATAATATATAACTATTTTTTTGATTTTGAAATATGTTTGGAAATAATATGAATAATAACAATATAAATATTACAAACACTAATGTTGGTGTTAATACACAAGAGGATAAAAATGCAGGTTTTATAGATCTATGTGTTAAAAAAATTTTACTTCACTTAGATGAAACTAACAATAGTACAAAATTGGAAGAATTTAACAATTTTTTTTTGCAAGATGCACAAAATTTAAAGATAATATTCAACACAATACCTTATAATGATTCAGTAAAATTTATTACTGATTTGTATAGTAGAGGACCAACTACATCCCATTCTCTTGAGTCCTTTGATTATCATGTGATACCTGGATTAGGTCATGTAATTGTAAGTGTCTCATGTAAATGTAAGTTTGATGAATCAGGTAATGATAAAATGGGAAACAATATTAACAATATCAATAATAACAGTGGCAGTAGTAAGAGACCTTTATATGGTTCAGCTTTTGGAGTTTCTATGCAACTAGTATTAGATGGCAACAAATTAATTCAACAACAATCTTTGAGTAACGTTATAATTTCTTTAAATTACAATATTGTTTATAAACCAACAGATACATTAATTATTATATAGACAAATAGATAGATAGATTTGATACTTATTTTTGTATTATATATATATATAAGTAAGCTTCAGTAAATAAAAAATACAAATAAGAGTGTTTATTTTGGTACAAACGCATCTATGCTTATATTTTACCCGAATATGATTTTATTAAAATTTTATTTAACGCCTCGGATTTAAAAAGAAAACAAAAACAAAAAAACAAACAAAGAATATATATATATAGAGACAGAGAGAGAGAAAAAAAAAGGAAAAAAATCAAAACTCACACGAAATTGGGTCAAAAACAATCAATACACAAATTATATAAATTAATGTTTTTATTTATTTATTATTATTGAGAAAAACTAGCATTTTAAACCAATAGATTATTTTTTTCTTTTCTTTCTAAGAAAGAAAAAAAAAAGTCTGTTTCTATTTATATTTGTTTATGGAAGAAAAAACCATGAGTAATAATAGTATTTCCAATATGGATCCAAATGGTTCTGCTACAAAATTAAGCAATGGTAGTAACTCTTTAAAATTCAATCAAAAAGGCAAAAACAATGTTAATAAACAAGGTTCTAAACACAAAAGTAACAGTAGTAGTAATATCAACAGTAATAAACAACATCAAAACAATTTTAAAAAGAATGGCTTTTATCAACAAGAATCATTTAACAGTTTTCAAAAATTACCCAAATCTAAAAAAAATATTGATAACTGGATGAACAACATTTACGATACTGATGTTGAAGATTATAGTAGCAAAAACGTTGTTTATAAAGAAAAGAAAAACAGAAGTGGAAGCAATGGGTCTGGGAACAAATCTAGATCTTCATCAAACAGTTACAATAACAAAAAGACAAGTGGCCACTATTATCGCCAGCAACGCGATAAATTATACTTGTCAGGTGACTCGTACATTAATGCAAATTATACGATCTTAACGATGAAAGATAAAAATGCTGCTACTGATATCAACGGTGTCGTACCTTTTGAATCTATTGAAAGATGCATCACTTATATGAATGAAGCAACTAAGCAAAGTTGTCCTATTTGTCTTTCAGATGATATAAGCTGTGGAAGAATGGTTAATTGTGGTCATATCTTTTGTTATCAATGTCTTTTGCAATATATCAACAGCAATGAAAAAAGAGAAGAGCAAGAGATTAAAGAAGCCAACAGAAAAAGCAATAATAATGCTGTAAACAACATTGATTATGTGAAAAAAAGAGTGTTACATGATTGTCCTTTATGTGGAGATGTTATGAATTTGAGACATATTGTTTCTGTCAGTGCTATTTCTGATAATAGTGACGGTGAAGTAATTAAAGCAGGTAAACATGTCGTTTTACAATTAATGGTAAGACCAAAAACGTGTAATTTATCTTTACCATTAGAGCTAGGTTTTGATCCTGAGTTGATTCCTTCTCCACTTAAATATGATCCAGATTCAATAATTGATGTCAAATATGAAAATAAGTTTATATTGACAACTCGTAAAGAAATAAATTTTTTACAAAAGGACATTGAAAATTTAAAAGAGCAATCTCAATTGGATCAATTATTGTATAATGAGAGTGAAGAGTTTGTTATTAAAGCTATTGCTGAGATTGAAAACAAGATTAAGGAGTTGGTAATTAAAATGGAATCAGAAGAAGAACACGAAGACGAACAAGAAAGTAACGATCTAAGTTTAGCTTATGTTGGATCTGATAGTTTATTGCAAAATTATGATGATTCTAATGCTTATTTCTATTATCAACATATAGATTCATATGGAAATAAAACATTTTTAGAGGGACAAGATGTGACTATTTTGAAAAAACAGTATTTGCAATATTCAAAATTTCCACCTTCTATCAAAGTTCAAGTACAGCATGTTGTCAATGACAATCAAGTTAACAGTAAATCTATGCAATATCTGAATCATTTACCTCTGGGTTGTGGATATAAATTAATTGAAATAAATTTACAACCACAAATTAGTCAAGAACTTTACCAATTTTACAGGTCAATTTTGAAGTCTAGAATTAAGCTTCATGAAAAAATCAAAAGACAAGAAAATTTCAACAAGATTAAAGGGGAGAAAAAGGAATTAAATAGGTTAATGAAACAACTGGATGATGATTTAGATATGACTGCTTTAGAACAAGAGCAACATATCCACAAGTCAAGAAATATTGATGAAGATTTGCCAACCTTGGCAAACTTAATAAAGAATGATGTTAATAACTCTTCAAAATTATCAGCAGTTGAAAATTTAAATGTGAAGGATTATAAACTTGGTGATAGAGTTAAAGTTGATGGTAACTGGTATACTTTAAGAAAGACTATCTGGGGAGAAATTCATTTTGAAAGAGACAAGAAAGTTATATTAACAGAACAAAATGGAGAATTGATTGAAATGTTTCAAAAGCAAATGAATATGAAATGAAAAAATGAATAATTAAAAAAATAATAATAATAAAAAAACAAACCGGAAACCTATAATGGTAATAAAAACCAATAATAATTTTAAAAATAAAAAAAAAGTTGTAAATGATTTATGACAAATAAAATAAAAATAAAAAAAAGAAATAATAGAAGGAATATGTAGATATATATTCAAAGAAAATTTTTAATGATTTTTTTTTTTTAATACTATAGTAGAATTAAAATGTTTGATTAAATTTTGTAACCCCATCTGTTATAAGTTATAGGTTCTTCTATTGTTTCTCTTCTTCTTCTTCTGAATGAGATACGAATTATTAATGATATGATGGCATCTAAAACACTACACAAAACAGCAGCCCATAAGAGACCTAAAAATGCTTTTCCAACAGCTAATGTCATACCTAAATCATCAGATGAATTGCTATTAAATTCCCTCTTTGCAAACAAAAGACCAACGGTTGCAAGAATAGTACATGCAATACCTAAACTGAAACAAACACCTTTACAGAAGCTTGAAATGAAGAAAAATAATCTAAAATCTAGACATATTTTAACAACAACAAAAACAAATCCTATGATTGCTAAGCAAAACCAAACAACTAGTAAGATACTAAAAACATCAACAATTTTATTGATATCATTAACATAGTTGGTATATTTAGTTGGCAAAACAACACTGACTGATGATGTGGCAATATCTGTCAAATTATTGTTTGCTAAAACAGCATCTATAAGAATATTTTCGATATTGAACTTTGCAAAATCTGTTTTAACACAATTATCTGGAGTACAATAACCCATTAAACCTATTTTAATATAATCTGGAATTGATGAAAGTTCTGAAGAAATATCAGGAAATACAGATGATATGGATATTGAGGAAAGATCAAGGGTAAGTACTTGAAGTGATTTTATCACTTGTATATTTTTAGTACAACCAACTAAAGCTAAAATAGTTAATGCTGCTATGGCTAATAGGAAAAAAGTAGAATGCATGATTGAATTATTTAATGGTAATTAGTAAATGATATTGTTTTTGTTATATATGTATGTATGTTTTTTTTTTTTTGATGGTTTCTCTTATGATTATTAATTAAATTATCCTTATTTAAAAATAAAAAAAATATTATCCAAAGAAAAGTATTACACAATCAAATCCTTTTATATATGGTGTTGATATTAATGTAACATGTTTCAAATTATTAAAAAAATTTCTTTAAAAGGTTATATATATATATATATATATTGCATGATGAGATGAGAGGCTGATTGTTCAAAGCTCTAATTATAATTTATAGGCTGACCGATAATTTTTTAATATGAAACATTTTTGCAGGAGATGAGGAACGCCAAAAAAACAATAAATTTTTTTTTTTTTTTACTAAACTCAAGGTTTAAAAATAGAAACATTGTTTTTTTTATTAAAAAAAAAAAACGTATGAAGGCTTAATTTCTAACAAATAATTATTATCCTTCTTTTTGTTTATGCATTGACTAAAATCTTTATTTTTTTTTCATTATTTTTTTTCTATATATAGGTATTTCAATATTTCTTATTAATTAAAGTATTATGATATTAAGTTGTTTTTTATTTTTTTATTGATGAGTTATTTAAAATTAATAGAAGATTTGTAAATATTTAGAACTTCATAATTTTAATTTTAAAAAAAAATTAAATGTCAATTATAGAACCGGTTTGAACAAACTAATAGAAATAAACAAAGTTGTGACTAAAACAACATATGTTTAGTCTATTCTAAAAATAACAACAATAATATATTTTTTCTTTTTTTATACTATGTTATGATTTAAACTTGAGAGGCAGGAACTTCAGAAGAGTTTTTTTGTTTAGTTTCTTCATCTTCTTCTTCTGTAGAAGTTGATTCTTGTTTTTGTTCTTGTTGTGTTTCTTCTTCTTTAATTGGAGCACCAACAGTTTCTGTTTCTTGTTCAGGTACAGTCTTCTTTGTAGTGGTGTAGATAAAGACAGCAGCGACTAAAGATAATGCAAATCCAATCCAAGATAAAGCATATAAAGCACTACCAATCTTCCAAGAGACATTGTACTTGTCATGTTTCAAACCATGTTTAACTAATCCACCAACAGCTGAAGCAATAATGGCGACTAATAAGGAATTTACTATTAATAATGGAGTGAATAGTAGTCTTAAAAGTTTTTCAAGTAATCCAGTAATGAACAAAATTGGAACAATAACAGAAGCAACAATTGTTATAATGGCAAAAGCTAAAATGGCTCTTACAGCTGGAACATATAAATGTTGTTTCTTTGGTAATTCACCTGTAATAATAACATCATCTTTGGTTAAAGCTAAAGCTTTAACATATGGAGAGAAGGCAGAATTTTCTAATTCTTCATATAAGATATCCTTCATAACAAAGGATTGGACAGCATGAGATTTGGTACAGTAGTATAATTTACCTTCAGTGTTGTACTTACATAAGGAGAAAACACCTAGTTTGTAGTTGGTGGCAAATTTCATATTATCCAGTAAATTTGGTAAAACGTATTCGTAGATGTAAGCTTCACTGACATTAGAAACAGAAGATGAGTACTCCATGATGGATAGCAATGGAGCTACAGCAGATGAGTTTGTTTGAGCTAATGTGGCAACTGTGACCAGGTTAGTTAGAGTATCGTTGGCATTGGATGAAGCTCCTATTAACTCAATTAAAGCAGTAACAGCATCAGTAGATCCAGTGTTTGTTAATAAATCAGATAATAAAGTCAAAGTTAAAGTGGAGTTTTTGGATGTTTGTAAGACACTTATGAAAGAAGTCAAAAGTCCACTGGCTTCGCTTGGATCAGATGCAGTGGCAGTGACTAAAGTTGGTAATAAAGTCATAGTTTCAGTAGCATTTTCAGAATAAGCTAACAAAGAAGCAACAGATGATATAGAAGCTTGGGCGTATTTTAATTGAGTAGTGTTTTGAGAAGCGGATGCCAATAATATTGTGGCAACGTCAATCAAAGTAGCAGTGCTGTTGGAAGAGCTGGATAGTAAAGCAGCTAAGCTGGTGTAAGCACTAATTTCAGCAGTGGTATTAGTTTGAGTGATTAAACCTTCTAAAACAGCAGTCATGTTGTAAGAAGCTTGTAAAGCAACAAGCAAAGAGGCTTCTGAAGTAGTGTTTAAAGACAAGGAAGCAGTAGATAAAGCAGCCAATTCTGTTAAAGTGGCAGTAACATTTGAACCACCTAATGCTATCAAAGACAATACAGCCTCCAATTCAGATGATGGTAAGTAAGCTTCAGCAGCAGCTAAAGTGACTAAATCAGTTAAAGTGGCAGTGACATTATTACTGTTGGAAATCAATTCCATAACAACAGTAACGGCTTCTAATTGAGATTCATCAGAACTATCGCTAGAGGATGAAGATAGAGAGGCTAAAGTGTCAAATAATAAAGTGCTATTGTTAGAGTTATTGATCAAAGCAACAACATCAGTCAAAGAAGCAGTGGTGTTAGCATAGACAACTAAAGGAGCTAATGTAGTTAAGGCATCAATAGTCTTTTCAGAGTCATTAGATTCAGTGATTAATTCCAAAATTGGTTTCAAAGCTGCGGAAGTACCTAAAGCTTGCATAGCCAAAAATATTTGAGTAGTGTTAACATTTTTAGCAGTTAAAGCTTTAGACAAAATGGTAATAACAGGAGAGACAGATGGTAAAATCTTAGAAACATTAATATGTCTAATGTCAGCTTCACCAATGTAAACACCAGTTAAATGGTTACCAGATGTACCAGCGATATTGATACATGAGAAGATAAGAATAGCAATGGATAGTAAAGTTACTAAAGAAAGAACGATAACATTCTTTTTGTTGTTACCTTGAGAACTGCAAAATTTCATTATAATGGTAATAATTACTTTATTCAGAAATATGAAAAGAGAGAGAGGAATAAAAGAGATTATAAATCTTAAGAAATGTAAAAGTCCACGGTCTTTTTTTAAAATTTTTGTAATTACATTAAATGGTATAAACAATTCTTTAGATGAAAAAAGAAAATAAATAAAATCAAGAAATTAAAAATTCATAAACAACATCAAATAAAACCAGTATATAAACAAACAAATAGATTTTGTTTACTACTTGACAAAAAAAAAAAACTCGAAATCCCTTTATTTATTTAAACATTTCAGGATTATAAGTTTGATTTGGGTTTTGGCACCTTCCTTTATAAAAAAACTCCAAAAAGAAATTTAGTTTTTTTAATTAATGGAAGTTTAAAAGCAATAGAACAATAGATTTATTACACTTTTTGTTGATGTTTTTTTTTATAGTTTCTTGTTTTAATTTTTTTTTTTCAGTTTTTCCCACTATTAAATCTGTTTAGAGTTGTTTACATAAGGCTGATTTAAATCATCTCCTACCTAATTTTTTGAACGGTAATTTTTTTTTCCTCTTCCTAAAAAAAAAATTTCATAAAACAATAGTTTTTTTGTAAAATTTGTTGAAAAAAAATAGTAAAAAAAATTTTTCATGTCAAAGCTTTGACAAAAATTTTTTTTTTTTTAAAATTCTTCTGTAAATGTAATAAAAATTAATAAAATAGGTTAAAATAATTTATTTAAAAAAAGCAATTTCAATCATGTGACTTGGCTGAATATACAAAAAATAATATATATTTACAATATCAATTATCTTTTGTATTTTTTTTTTGTCAAAAAATATAGAAAAATTCTCCACAATATATGCTTTCTTACAGCAAATCATGAATATAACTTGGTTATGTTGAGTTAGTTTTTAGAGTTTTAAAAATAATGAGTATAGTCGGGTAAAAAATAATAAAACATGTGACTTATTTATACAAAAATATATAATATCTGGTTACAATAAATCATGTGATCTGTTTTTTTTTTTTTTAATTTTTTTTTTTCTTGTTATTGGTGTGTTTACATTATTAAATTTCATAATCAATTGAACAGCAAAACAAATATACTATAAACTAAAAACATTTAAACAAAAACCCCAATAAATAGTTAAATATCATATATATATATATCTATACAATGTTATCATTTTTAACAGGTGGAAAGAAAGATGGAAAAAAAACTAAAAAACCATCAGACAGAATTATTAAAAATAAAAAAATTTTACTAAAGCTTTTAAATGAAAATCTAGTATATATCCTAAATGAAGAATATCCAGACAACAAATCTGTTTTATCATCTGATTTTCAAATTTTTTTACAATTCATTTTAATAAGTATATCTTTATTATCTTTTTATTTAACTAAAAAATATGATTTTGATTTCATTGTAACTCTTCAATGGATCTTAGTTGTAGTATACTTTTCTATCAATTTTTTAACTTATATGTATGAAACTTATAAGCATTATTACGTTGATGATAAATCTATACTAGCATACAAAAATGAAGAAGAAAACATTAATATTAAGACTAAATTAGCTTATGACTTAAAGGATAAAAAATGGCCATCTTCTTTTGTTATTAACAATAAAGATAAAATTGAGTTTAAAGATATCGTAGATAAAGATTACAAAAAATTAGAATATGATATTTTGAAAGAAAAGATTTTCAAAACAATTATTACCAAGAAAAAGCAATAAATTAAAAATTTTAATATATATATATCGGTAATATTTAATAATGTTTCATGTGTACTAATTTGGTTTATATTCTTTTTTAAACTTTTTTATTGTTTTGATTAAATAGCATTTATAGATTCAATCACGTGAAAATTTATAGCATATATACGTATTTATCGGGTTTTTTGTAAAATAAGAATGAAAAAATTTGAAAATGAAAAAAAGAAACAATTTCAAAAGAGAAAAATATTCATAACTTTTAATTAAAAATTACATTTATATATATATATGAATTAAAAGAATATCCAAATAATAAGTTTTCTGTTGTTTTAAAGCTTTATTATTTTTAAATATTAGTAAAAATGTTTTCCACTAAAGTTAAAGCTTGGATTAAAGTTTATGTAGCCGGTGGTGCTATTATAGGTTCAGGGTTGTGGCTATATAATAATGTAGTTCCTACCCCAGAACAACTTCTAGAAGAATTTTCTCCTGAATTAAGGGAAAAATATTATAGAGAAAAAGAGTTAAGAGAATTAGAACAAAGGGAGTTGATTAAAATAGTTAAAAAAACAATGAAATCTAATGATCCTATTTGGAAAACTGGTCCTATTAAATCACCTTGGGAAAGAGATTCTCTAATTGTTGATAAGGCTAAGGAGCAACAACAAGATACATTTAAAGAGGAAAGAGAACAAAGTTTAGAATTGAAGGAGTTGAGAAAAATTAGAGAAGAACTTAATAAAATAAGAACTGAATCAACAAAAGAAACAGAAGATATTGTAAATGAAAAAAGAAAACAAAGTTGGTTTGGAAAGATTTTCTAAACATTAAAAGAAAGAAATAAAGAAAAAAGAAACTATAAACATATCTTATTTAACATTGTCTTTTTTTTTTGATTATTACTATTTATTATTATGTATATTATTTACCTGTAAATATAATTTATTTATTAATCATTATTATGTCTATTTATTTGCTACTTGACCAAGTCCCAAATCCACCACTAGCAAAACTAAACAATGTATCACCTAATCTCTTAACCCCACCTTCAATAGAGCTGTCACTTGTGTGTCCACCATTCAATTCATCTATATTCTGCACAATCTTTTTTCTATCAATCTCAACAACAATACCACCAACAATCATTTCCTCAAGGACAGATTGAAGAGTTTGCCATCCAAACACAAGATCAAGTTCTGTAACATCTTCAAAACATACATTTAAACATTCTACAAAACCATGAATAAAATCTAGCATTCTTAAAGGAGATTCTTCCAAGTCTACAAGTAGCACAAAGTATAAGCCTGAGTATTTTTTATAAATTATTTGATATGTAGCATCACTTTCAGTATTATTTGTCAAAAAATTAGTTCTCTGGCCTTGTTGCTCCCCTAATTTTATTCTATTATATATTTGATCATATAGTTCTTTTTGCTGCGATAACGGAATTGGTGTGTAGTGTTTCATAAGACGTGGAGATCCTTGATTATTGAACATAAGTACTGAGTGTATCATAATTAAAAAAAAGTTTTTATCTTAATTTTATATTTATATTTTTTTTTATCTTAGTGAAATAGGATGTAATTATTCTTTGGTGAGAATAGTATATTTTTATTTTCACAAAAAGATAGATTTAAAATGAGAATTTATTACCTTTTTTTGAATATCAATTTTTTTTGTTTTTATGAACCTAGAAAGAAAGAAAAAAAAAAAAGTGGCAATAAAAAAATCGGAGAAAAGAAATAAGTAGAGATTGTTCGTTTGGTTTGTTTATATTAGCTTAAAATTAGATATATATATTAAACTATTGTTTCAAATTAAAAACTGTATTTAATTAATCATTAAATCTTTGAAATATATATATATTAAATGCTGTATTACCTTTTTTGCATGTTAAAATTTTTTTATTACTACATTGTAAATTTAAGCATACAATTTTATTCTTCTTCTATCATTCGTATTTAAAGAACCCTTATCATATATACTTTTGTAAAATAGACATTTGAGAAATTGTTTAATCAGTATATATAATAAAATCACTGTTTAAAACAAGAATCCCCGTTATAATTTTTAAAAGAAATCTTATATATTTCTTCCTCTTTTTTTTTTTAAACTTATAATTAAGATTTTTTTTTCTGTACTAATAAAAAAAACCAATAAAAAATCATAAACATATTGCAATAAATATTTTTTGTTTTTGTTTTCTTTCAAGTTATATATAAATTGATATTCATGTATGTGGAAAAGCATATATATATATATATATGAATGATGAACTTTTAAAAACATATACAAAATTCTCACATAATAGTAATAATAATAATAAAAAGTAAATATTAAAATCTGCTTTTTTTCCCTTTTTTTCCTTTTTTTTTTAATATGTTTAACCAATTAATTCATTGTACAAGAATGGAGTAAAAACTCTAGCAGCAGTGAATAAGATGGCAAAACCTTCAAAGAAAGCAACTGGGAAACCCACAGCACCTCTCTTTTCATAATTCAAATAAACGGAATATAAGGCAACAGCAAAGAAAACTTTAGTCAATAAGAAAGGTCTTGGCAAAACACCAGATAAGAACATGATTGGCTTTTCTAAGCAATCATCACCTCTTTGGAAGTAAGCAAAACAACCTCTTTGTAGGATAGCCAAGTATTCGTTATCAGCAGCGAATAAGGAGTATAAAGCAATAGACAAAACATTGATGACGGAATCGTAACTCTTTCTTTCGTAATGGAAATCCAATAATTCATCCAAAACAGTCTCTCTATCAGAGAAGTCTAAATCACCGATTTTTTTGATTAAAAGCACAGTATCTTTCAAACCAACAGTCATACCACCACCACCTAATGGATGTCTCATATTCAAAGCATCACCAATAACACATAAACCAGTCACATCATTTTGTCTAGCACAAACAAATTGATTTGGCATAGATCTAAACTTACCTTCAGTCAAAGCCTTATCGAAACTTGGTCTCAATTGTTCAGGAATATGTGGTTGAACGCTGCCTATCATCCATTTGGATATGTTTGTAGGGGCTTTTTTGGAGTTGAAAGCACATAGAATTCTGGTTTCTTCTGGAGAAATTTGATATACAAGCACTGGAGAGTGGTTAGCACCTAAGATTACATGACCGTTATTCTTTGTTGGCATATCAGCATTGAATAAAGACATACCGATGAAAGAGGAGGATGAGGTAGTTTTGAAATCGGAAGCTAATTCTCTTCTGAATTTGGAGAAGACACCATCAACAACAAAAGTTATATGAGCTTTAAATTCACATTTACCTCTATTATTTGGAACATCAACTCTTACACCGATAACTTCACCAACTTTATTTTTCATAACTTCAATAACATTACCAGCTAAAGGAGTAACATTTGGTTCAGCTAAACACATATTTCTCAAATTGGTTAAGAATCTACCATGAACAAAAGCGACACCCCTTTCTCTTTCATCATTTTCAAAATCATCAAAGTTCAAAGTTTTATCACCAGAAAGAATCTTGTCATTACCATCATGAACAATATCAGAGGATAATAAGTCTAGAGGACCAGATTTGTCTTTATGAGAGTATTTGATAGCAACTTTTTCACCATTGTACATAACAGTGTAACCAGTGATAGGTTGAGCATCAATATTGTTTATAGCTTGGATCATACCCAATTCTCTTAAAGCTCTAACACCACCTGGTTGCATTAGTTCACCAACAATTCTATCAGGTTCTTGCCATTCTTTTTCAATGATCAATACTTTCTTACCCTTTTGAGCTAAACATTTAGCGATACATGGACCGATAACACCGGCACCAATTACAATAGCATCATAAGTGATATCTTCTTTAGCTTCAGTGTAGAATCTTGGATCTAAATCTTCTTCTGGTTCACTTAAAAACTTGGACATTTTAATAGGTTTGATTGGTTTTGTCATTATTTATGTGATTTATTTAATTAAATAAAAAGAAAGAGATATGAATTTTTGTTTTTTTTTATAAAATAATGAAATTTAGTATTATTGATAAAGTTATTGTTTACCTTAAATACAAGTTATATATATATATATGTATATTTATTTTTATTTTGCTTTAAAGAAACTTTGTTTTTTTTTTTTTTTTGTTAGTTCGTTTATAATTATTTATTATATATAGGTTTCTTGGTTTTCATAAATATTCATTATTCATTTAATCATCATATACCTTTTTTTTAAATTATAATTAAATATATATTTTAAAAAATAGCAACAGCCTCTATTTGATATATTTTTCTACTTATACTCTCTTAAAAAAAATATATATATATTTATTAAAAAAAATTCTTCCGATAATAGTGTTTTTTTTTGAAACAGTATAACAAAAAAAAAAAGAAAAAAGAAAAAAATAAGAATAATATATACAATTTGGTTGTATCGTTTATATAGAAAATTATATATATATATATGTATTTTTTATTTCGTTTAAAAAAATAAATCACGAGGTTTTTTATATATATTTATATCGGTGGAATTTTCAAATAAAAATTATATGCGATAAATTGTAAAAAATACATATGACCTTATTTTTTTTTTAATTTAACTATAATATAAGGTAGAATGTTCAAATTATATTATATGTATTTTTATCGGTAATATTAAAAAAATTTTATACTTTTATATATATTTTATATTTTTAAAAATTAAGCCACATGTTATTTATTATATTTTCTAACTCTCTATCTTTACATATCTCTATCTATCTATTTAAGATGTATAATATTTGAAAATATTAATATATAACTAAATTAAAGTTTAATATATATTTGTTTATTGCTTTTATTATTATTAAAATATTAGCAAACGTTATTCTTAATAATATCTATATTTAATGTATATATGGAGAATACAATAATCCAGTATATAAAAAAAAATATATATATAAAATATGAAAAAACAACTTCTTCGTTTATAGTTTTATAATAATTTTTTAAAAAAAAAGAAAGAAATAGAGGGAAAAAATCTCCTCTTTTTTTTTTTTTTTTACTTCTGTTACAAAAGATCCTTTTTGGATTGTAAAATTTGAATATTCTTCTCTAATGGTGTTATGAAATTACGCCCAGTAGTAGGAATATTCTTTTTTAATCTGAAATTAAAGTTTATTAAATCTTTAACGTTTTCATACATCA
The DNA here is from genome assembly GCA_030573575.1 of Hanseniaspora sp. CRUB 1602. NCBI lineage: Eukaryota > Fungi > Ascomycota > Saccharomycetes > Saccharomycodales > Saccharomycodaceae > Hanseniaspora > Hanseniaspora sp. CRUB 1602. The sequence goes on along the minus strand of JAJMDL010000009.1, from coordinate 154,155 downwards.
TATTCAAATGTTCTCTTTTAAATACGAGTTCGACTTTTTCACTCTCACAGTTACTTTCACTCATATTCGTTCCTAAATTAGCACTTGAAGAAAGATCATAAATATTAATATCAGATCTATTCATATTATTTTCTTCATTATCTTGTAATGGTATTATATCTAAAATAGGAGTTATTTTAGAATTCTTTTTTTTCATCTTATTTGTCTTATTGAAACTAGTCTCAATTGAATAGTTTTTAGTTATTTTATTTTGAACAAAATCCAAATATTTATCAATATAACTGTCACTAGTATTATTATTATATTGTTCTTTTTTTTTTCCAAGTTTTTCATTATAAATTTCAGAGATAGTCCAATAGTCATTACTTATTAATTGAGTAGCAAATAAATTTGATTTCACACTGTTGTACCAAGAAATCCATTCAACAATTCTTTTTTTGCTCAAAATTTTGGATCCGTCATCAAAATCTTGTTCATTTCTTTCTTCATCTTCTTCTTCTAAATCTTTCAACTCGTCATCCTTTTTCTCATCGTTATATTCCAAATGAATTACACTTTTAATTACAACACAAATGCTTGCTAGTAAATTCAATTCATGGAAACAGGTTAAAGTATAATGATCTATTGACTTCAACTCCGGAATAAATCTCACCTTGTCATGCAAATACTCAGAATCTCTAACAAAAGCTATAATCAAATTTTCTAATCTATCATCTTTTTCCAAATGCAAGTATGCTAAATTCTTCTTTATAAATTGTCTCCAAGGAAATTCAATATCGAATCTCAAATTTTCCCCTTCTTCAAAATTCTTTTTGAAACTGATAGCATAGGTCATAAAAGTCAATCTTCTATAAAATGCCAGCACATTATTATCTGGAAATATTTGTTTCCCGGATATCCTTTTGATAAAATAACTTGGCAATTTTCTTAATTGATTATCAAATGGAAATAATTTCAAACAATTCAAATGGGGGAGTTCAAAACTTTCTATCATCCTTACTAAATCATCAGTAAAAATATCAAGTTTCATCACCGCTGTCAGTGCAAGATAATGTATGCATAATAAGCTTAAAAGATCAAGTTTTAAAAGGTTCACTTTGGCATCTTTAGTTACTATAGTTTCTTTCTCTCCATCATCATCAAAATTCATCATTGCTTCCAAATATTTTGACCATATTTCAAAAACAATATTTTCATATATTTTTGCTTCTAATTCATCCATTTCCAAAATTTCAGACATTTTGAAAACCTGCCATTCTAAAAGCGATTGACATATATTACAATACAATTCTTTCCCTTCCTCACCATATAAAATTTCTCTCTTTTTTTTTCTATTCGCCATAACTTTAGCATATCCTCTCTTAACAGCCTCATTACTTGTGAAATTCCCTCTTGAATCCAAACCAAGCTTCAATCTTCTTATAGTACCCATTGCATTAGACCCAGATCCTCCTGCGGCAGAAGCGGGCACAGCATCATCATCAAACTCAAAGTCATTCGACATGACATGTCCATATTGACATGTTCTATGGCCATTTAAGGAGAAATATAATGTTGATGGACAGTTTTGAACACCACATACGGGGCCTCTTCTGTATGTTCTTCTTTGCGATTGAGATTGGGATTGGGAATTAAAAATTTGTGGTGTTGAGATGGATGTTTGCGATGAGATGGATGATAGTTGATTCCCATTTCTATTTTTTTTTTTTTTCAGTCTAGATGAATTGTTACTGTTTTTTTGCTTTTTTATGCTTGGTTGAAAGCCAGAACTGTTTCTCTTTATTTTCATCTATTAAATTCAATTTTTATAGTATGCTTTTTCTAGAGAAATAAAATATGAAAATATGAGATTTATATATACTGTTACAGAGGTGTTCTTTGGTTAATTTATATAAAAAAAAGAAATCAAGAAAACTTTTTTTTCTCTTTTTTAATGGATCCTTTTACTCATTATTTTTATTAGTATCACGTGAGTAAAAGAGAAGAAAAGAAAAATTAAAATTCATTTCTCTCCTTTTTTTCCATGGTCAAGAAAAAAGAAAAAAAAAATTTTCAAAATTACACAAATATACAATTTAACTTATACATTTTAAAAAAAAAAACTCTTATAACCAAAACAAAATCCAACCTCTCTCTTTTTTTATTTAATAATTATCATATCAATATAATGGCTTTAGGTGGTTTATTTGGTTCTTCCTCTGCTCCTGCTAACCCAGTTCCTCAACAACCAAAATTCGATTCTGAAACTGTTGCCACAATCTTGGAAGTACAAAATAAAATACAAGAAGAATTTGCTATAAACACTGCCAAGACTCTAGTGGATCATGCTACTGAAGAATGTTTTGGAAAATGTTTGAAAGCACCATACTCTGTTAATGGTTCTTCTTCCTTAGCTCAAGATAACAACTGTGTTGAAACCTGTTTGGCTAAATATTTGAGATCATGGAATGAAATCTCTAAAACTTATGTTGGCAGATTACAACAACAACCACCATCAAATTAAATTAGAAAAGAATATAACTAATTTACAAATGTATTATTTAGTTTTTCCTTTTTTAGATAAAAAAAATGTATATAAATTTCATAACTTATAATATCTTGTACAAAAAATTAACTAATATAATTACCATCAACTCATTATAAATAAGACATATTATAATGACCTTCTTTTTTTTTTCTTAGTATTTCTAAATTTCTCTCTTTTTTTTTTGTTTTTTTTAAATAGAATAAATAAATATATATGATATATATATATTAAGGTTAATTCAAAAGTTAAGAATAAATCCTTTTCTTTTTAATATGAATATTTTTTTTGTTTTGTATAAAAAACAAGAAACTATATTTTCTTTAATATCATTATTATGTTGTCATTAATAAAATTCAACTATTGATTTTATATGTATATATTAATCATCATCTTCATCTTCTTCACCAGAAGCACCCAACTTGGCTTTAACATCACTCCATAACTTACCTTTGTTTCTATTTTCAATGAATTTAGTGATAAAAACATCATAAGATGGTTGGAAAGCAAAAGCACCGAATAAGACAGCGGTAACATATGTGGCATTTCTCTTGAAAAAAGTATTGTAAATAACAGATTGGAAAGACTGTTTTGTAATATAATGGATTGTTCAAATATTAAATAAATTATTTGTTAGTAAAAAAATAAAAGAAAACTTATTCTTGTTCTGTGGGTTTTTTTTTAGTTGGATTAAATAGTTTAAACTAAAGCTTGAATTGGTTGGTAATTTTTAAGTTAATGGAATATTAAATTTGTAAAATAATTTTGACTAAGATATTAAAGATACTCAAAAGATCTATACACTTGTTTGTTTGTTTTTCTCCATATATATAAGCATCAATTTTGATGCTTATATTTCCTTTTTTTTTTTCTTCTTCTTCTTCTTCTTCTTTGTTAATATTATATTCCTTCATTTAAAAGTTCAACAATTCTTTTTATTATAAGCAAAAATAACTTCATTAAATAACTTTTTTTTTGTTCTTTTTAATAAAATACATTATTAAATTGTTTTCCAATTCACTTTTTTGATCTTAACTCATTACTGTCTTTCATAAATCCTCTTAACTTAATTAACATATTCTCGTCAAGTATTAAGTCCTGTTAGACTCCAATTAAAAATGTAAAAACTGATTTAAATCATTATTGCAACATTGCATTTATTATTAAACTTTAACATACCATTATTATTAGATATAAGGGTGGTGTTCTCTGGGTTTTATCAACATGCCAAAGGTATTTTTAAAGTTTTAAATAAATAAAATGAATTAGAAAAAAAATACCAATAAAAAAAAAAGGAAAAAAATGAGGAAAAAAAAAAATTTTTTTTCTTATTTTTCGAATTTGCTAATATCCGATAAGTCCTATTTGCCGTTCTAAAAAAAAATACATTAATATGATTGGTTTAAAAAAAATGTTTTATTAATTAAACTTTTTTTTTTAATATATATAAATATATCTTTAGTTCTTTCAAGCAATATATTCATTCTCTACATTTAAAACACTACCAGCTGATGAAACTGTAATATTTGTTTGAGAGATCCTCAATAATATTCTTTTCAATTCAGAACTATTATATTCAGGTGGTATGAAATTGGTTTTATTTAAATTGCCCCATAAATCATATCTGTCCTGTGTTATTTTTAAACCATTATCAATATTAGGGTTTGCATATATCTTTGCATGTGCTAGTCTCGTTTGGGTGTAATGTTCATTCCAAAAACGAGATTTCAAAGGACTTGAATACACAAAAAGTTCATGAGCCTCTGGAAGGGAATCATATCCAACAGAACAATCAGGTATCAATTTATTTTTCAAAATATCATAAAATAAGAATTGTCTAAATTCTGATGAAAGTAATGAATTCAAAACCATGCATATTGTATCAATATCAGAGTAAGCAAGATCTCCATCTGTCACTTGACCTTTCAGTATCGAGTTCGGAATAAATGTTTTTGAAGCGGAATATTGGGATACATCTGCATTTAACATCTCAACTAACTGAGATCCAGAACTTCTAGACAAATATCCTGGTATTTCCAAATTCAGCCACTTTTGATTCCAAACATCATATCTTTCTTTATTCAATAATGCAACTGTTGTTCCTGATCCTAAAGCTTGTCTCCAACCCTCGCCATGATTGTTTAAATAAGGCCCATTAGTTTCTTGAATGTAAATATCATCAGGATAAACGTTGGAATATTTAGACTTTATAAGCGCTAATCTAATCGTATTGGTATTGGGTTGGAAGAAAATATTATAGCTAGAATTTTGATATGTTTGGCCTGATTTACATTTGACGACCATGTGTCTTCTTTCTCCAGTAAATGGATAATCATTTTCAGATAACTTGTAAACATCATTTGGATCAAAGCATTTACCACCACAGGATAAGCAAATGCTAGAATTCAATGACTTCATTAATAAGGAATTTTTAGAATGATCAGAAGTCAATAAATTAAATTTAATGTTTTTTTGATCCAATATGTAATCATTCAATACATGTTTCAAATTTATTAATTTTATTAAACCAGTATCTTCTCCTTGCAAGAATTGGAAATAAAACTCAGCATAATAACATTTGTCTTCTAAACATTTCTCCATTTTATTATATGAGGAGTGGTTTACAATTAAAATGTTTGGTGAGTTGCTATAATCTAAAGAGTTTACTTTGTCATGGTGACATCTAAAATGAGCTTTAAACAAAAAGTCTTGAATAGTAGTGTATTTACAGTTTGACAGTTTAGTCAATAGGAAGTTACAATACAGTTCATCATTACCTCTAAAAGTTTCAGGATCTGTACCATCATTAATTCTTTGTTCATTGATTATATCACAATCTTCTGCATTCGATTTATTGAAATTGTTAACCACTTTTACAAAAATACAAACTTTTCTTAATAGTATTTTTATTTGAGCAACAGCTATTGTAAAACAGAAATTTTTCAAAATGACAATTTTCTCATCTTTATTCATCTCTGGGAAATTGATAGATTTATCATTTGCATCAACAAAAACATCTGAAAAATATAAGGTCTTTGTAACACTACAATCTCGTAAATTATCCTTACTCAATTTATCAATCCAATAAATTTCTTGTTCACAATTATTAAGTTCCAAAAATTCAGAAATGTCAATCTTTTTATCTTGAGCTATGCAATATTCAATCTTAGACCCAATTATGATGGCAGATTTTTCAAATATTTGTTTAAAAGCAAAACTTAAAGTAGTCTCCAATGAATCTTCTGAGAGATAGTATCTATCAACAACATACTGGAATGCTCTGTTAGAATTGAAACCATTTCTAGCAGCAAATTGATTAAAAGGGGTTATTTTATGATTCAACTTATAGTATCCTAAAGCCTCGGATATTGATTTCAGTGTTTTGTAATGTCTTTCATTAAATGATAGGAATTCCAAATATGGCTCATCAGATATTCTTGAAGAAGTTTCTAACATTGCGATAGAATTTGCCAAAAGATTTGATAAAGCATATATGATATTTCCAAATTGAAAAGTTGAAAATTCTTCAAACGTCATTGAACTATCTCTTGAAAATTTGAAATGTTCTAGCATATCAGTAACAACATTAAGATAGAAAGGACTTGAAGTTATTGAAGCATTTCCTTGAGGTGGTAGTAATTTCTCTTCAAAAACATTCAATTTTGTTACCCCTTCAAAAGGTTTGTCATTTTCAAACATTGGAATAAAGAAATTTGATAAGCTTTGGCAAACTGCACAAGGGAAATTGACAGCATCAACTCCAAATTGAATTTTATAGTTAAGCAAACAGTCATAATGGATGGGATGGTTACAAGATATCAAAGCATTATCAAATCCAAAATCATTACCAATAAAGCTAGGTGCTATAGGCAAGTAATGACCATCTTTGTTATAATCAGCTTCTTCCCAATTATCTTTTAATGGAGCATTTAAATTAAATGGACGAATAGCTGGTGTATTGTCCATGTAACAAGGAATCATAAAAAGTTTTTTACTGGTGTTTCCATTACCACTTTCTTGGCAAGATGAACAAATTATCTCATCTTCGTCATACAAATTATCTAGTACACCTTCTTTATGTAAAGTATCAGTATTCTGTAAAAAATTTTCTTGGTTTTTTTTAAATTTTGCCATTAAGGAACTTTGTCTTTTCTTTATCAGCATCTTTTTTTTCAACAAGGAAACTTCTTTATCTTCAATAACACTTTTTCTTCTGCCAGACAACTCTTCTAATTTTTCATCAATATTGATCAATAAATTCAAAGATTTTATGTAAGCAGATATTGTTTCTCCCTCATAAGCCATAAATTGTTTCATCAAATATATTGCTTTTGCTTTAACATATTTGTTAACATCAACAATAAACCCTAATTTGAAAATGCTAACATAAATATCTTTGTAATTCAATGAGTCAGGTATGAAAATTGAATCAGAATAATATAATTGAGAGTCTAAAATTACTGCATGAATCAAATGTAATAATTGAATAGTAAAAGAAGTTGATGGATTTTCACTAGCAATAGTTAATAATTGAATAATTAATTCAGTAAATTCTGCTGTTTCAGCAAATGATGAAAACAATGTTACATCTTCGTGAAGTTTGTCATAACCAACCAATTTTGGCATAATTACAAATCCAGCTTTTTCACCATGTTTCAAATTAGAGCCATTAACTTTAGAATCAATTAACTCTAATAAAGAATGTGAATCCGTGTTGGAATTTAGTAAATGAATTAAATCAATAGTCTTATAAAATGATTTTTTTAAGTTGAAAACACCTTCATCATTTAAACCTCTTGGGGCAGCAAAATCAGCAATCTTTTCTAATACTGTATCCAAGGTATAATGCAAAGGATGATCTTCAACCACTTCTGATATATGAGAGTACTTTTGAGGTCCAGCTACTAACATATAAACAACTATCTGTTGAAAATTTTCAGCTTCTAATTGCTCTGGTGTATCTATTCTAATCATTGAAGATCTTTGACTGATAAACAAATATAAGTATCTAATTAAATCGGAAATCATTGCATTAGTCTTTTCTTGATAGACCTCTTTTGAATATGAAAAACTGGAAGCATCCTTGTCAAAAAATTGCCACTTGTAAAATATATTTAACAAGGCTCTTTGAGGTTCATTAATTAAAGCCAACTGATTCAAAAATATATCTGCAGAAAAAGCAGATGTTTTTAATTGCTCTTTGTAAAACTGTAATTGATGAGCAGCTGAATGACCATTTCTTACCCAAAATCCACAAGCAGTTTGAGATGAAAGGACTATTGTTCTTAAAGAAAGTTCTGATATTTGCAAAAAATCATTAGTTTTAAACAATTCTTTTAACTTATCTATAGATAAAAATGGTATCAAAGATCCTAAAAATGTATTCACTGGATTCATATAACCAACTCTATTCTTAGATACACAAAATTTAATAATTTCAACATCATTATTTAAAAGTAAAATAGGTTCTGGTGTCTTTTTAAAAAACTTGAGTATCATTTCAATAACACTAAATATTTGATCATTTGGTGTACTGATCGAGAGTAGATGTGTTATAGAGTTGATTATAGTGTATAATGACATTGAATATTCCACATATGATATAAAGAATTGATCTTCTCTTAAAACATGTTCACCTGTCTTTCTTTTCATTTTGTAAGCACCATTAAAAAGTTGGAAAAGAGTTAAAAGTGGGAAAATTATTTCATCTTTCAATATAAATTTTGAATCAGAAATGTTACCAAAGATTGTTTCTAAAGCATAAAAAGATTGTTTAAAGGCAACATGAAAACCTTTAGTAGCATTAAAAATTTGAGGTCTTCTAAAAAGAGTACATTCACCATCAACATGAGAAAAATCATTAAAAATCTTAACACCACTCCAAATAATTTTGGGGAATAAACCTGATGTTATCAGATAATTAACAATTGATTTGTTTGAAAACAATTGAGTAGCACATTCTTTCATAAGAGTTAGTTGTGGTTCCCTGTCTAAGTATCCAACATAATCTAAAAGTTTTGAAAATATTTGAGCATATTGATTAGTAATTGTGTGTTTATGATTTTCCTCTGTTGCTAAAATAGGCAAATAGATTCTAGAAACTTCATGTCTCAATTCCTTCCAGTATCTAAAATCTAATAAGAAAATATTTTGAAGTCTTGAGTTGTCACATGAAGCATCCTTGTTTAATAATAAAGTAAATTCTGGTTTAACAGACTCTTTGCCTTCATAAGGTATTGTATATTCAAGAGAATTATTCAAAGGAATATCAAAACTGTTTACAAATAAGTTAGAATCCTTTCTAGCAGTAGCAAGAGTTTGAGCAGATGATTTTAAAGAAAAAACTTTTTTTGTTTTTTCTTCAAATTCTTGTTCATCAATTTCGGTTTCAGGTGATGATATTTGGTTAGCTTCTAAGAGACAAACAGAAAGCATTTTTCTAAAACTGGCTTGGAAAAATGGGTTGTTAATCATTAGACAACTATAAATCCATTTTATAACACCTGCTGCAGTATTCATTTGCACAAGGTTTTCCCATGTAATTATTTTACAACTAAACTTATCTTCCTGTAATGTTTCATAAACTTCAACACATTCATCAAAACTGTTAGGTCCTGAAATTATACTGTATCCAACTTCATCTATCAAATTAGGTATTTCATTTTGACCAAACTCCCTTCCATTTATATCAAATAAAACTCTCTGCACATGTGAAAAAGTGTGATATTCATCATTAAAAAGTACTGCATAATAACTCGGCTGGTCTTGATTTTCAACCTCATTAAAATCCACTGAATGATAATTTAAATTAAAATTTTCTTTCATCAGGTCTTTATAACTGATTTTGCTATAATTAGATTTGGATTTTTCAATATATGGAGAGAGGACAATATTTTTTTTAAAAACATCAATAAAATAATCTAAAAACACAGATATAATTTCTTTATAGAATGGTTCTTGTTGAATGAAATAATTCCTATTTTCATAAAAATGAGGATCTTCAAAAATATTTTTGTTTGTATCAGCATTACAATGCAACTCACTTTTCCAAGCATCATCATCACCACAGTCACAGATACCGCTAGTATTATCATCAGTAGTATGAACCATAACATGATGCCCTATGTGGTCATTAGGGTTAAAGCATCTAAAACATAAAACACAAGTATCATCCATACCACATTCCTGGCATCTGTAGATTGGTTGGCCTTGGCTAAAGCCTTTACCACAATTTCTACCACCGTGTGATTCCCCTGTAATAAATAAACTATATGGGTTATCAGTGTTTGTTTTCAAAGAATCAATGATGTCCTCATTTATTGTGATGTTTTCAGTTGGTAAAATCAGACTAGTACCATATTTCAATATCATGTATAAGAGAGATTCTTTGTTAATATATTCTTTTTGACGATGTGACAAAGCATCATTGTATTTCACAGAAACACTACCAGCAAAGTTTATCCAATCACTTGAAGATAATAGTTTTCCATTATTCTCACTTACCAAAGCCGTTACAGAGTTATCACCGCTTTTAAGCTCAACTTTTTTAGTAAACTCATCATTAATTAAATCAAACTCATAATATGGAAACAAATTTTCAAGTCCATTTAATTCAATATTAATAAATGCATCGCTTCTAACTTTTTCAGGGTTATTTTCAAAAGTCATTAGTCTAAAAAGTATTTCCATAGATATAGTGCTAAAGTTTCCTATCTCCAATACACCTTCTTTCAAAGAAGATGTTTTCGCACTCACATTATGCAAATTTTTCAAATAAGCTAAGTAATCATTTATTTTCTTTTGTAAAAAAGGATCTAATTTTTTGTCATTATTGTTATTTCTCATTTTCTTTGTATTATCACCCTGGTTTTCTTCAAAAGGTGTTCTAGATCTCTTCATTTAAAATAAAAGAAACAAATATAAAATATTTTTGTTATATATACGTATGTATATACTTAATAAATTTTAAGTTCAAAAAAATTAAAGTGGAATCTGTTTTTTAAAGGTTTAATTGGTTGTTTTATTAAGAAAAAAAAAAGGAAAGCTTTCTTTTTGTTAAAAAACTCTTTAGTTAATAAATTTGCCACTTTTTCTCAAATCGTAAAAAAAATATTTTTTTTTTTTTAATCTTTAAAATATTATATGTCGTAAAAAAAAAATTAAAAAAGTCACGGGATCTACTACAAGCTTTACAACAAATAATTATATTCTTAAATAATAATAATAATAAAAAGTTTACATTTAAATAATATATTATTTTATTTGATTTTTTTAACTGTAAGAAACGTAAATATATTACCAGATATTAAATTACAATTTTTAAAAAAATAAAAATGTCATAGATTAAAGATTATATATATAGTCTATTTATTAATTATGATAATATTTTTATATTTAAAAAATTAAAGTTTTATTTCTTCAACCTTTTCAGCAACTTTTTCAGCAGCCTTATCAGATGAAGCTTCATTATTCTTTTGAGCACCAGGATAGAAAGAACCTTTGTTTTTTGGTTGTTTAACTTTTTTAGTCTTTTGTTTAACAACTTCTGGGTAACCCTTAGCAGAAGCTTCCAAGAATTTTTCATTAGATTTTAATTCTGCAATGATTGGAGCTAATAATTCATTAATGGCATCAGCAACACCGATCTTCAAATCAGGTGGAGATAATTTTTCTTCTTTAAATGCTTGCTTCATTTCTTCAAAGGAATTAAAAGTAATTGGACCACCGAACTTTTCTGGTCTATCAATGAAAAACTTGAAAAATCCGGTTTTATCATTTTTCAATTCTTGAATTGGTTGAATGACATATTGAACAAATGATAATAAACCATTATCATCAACATTACCAGGGGCACAGAAAGCAGTGTTGATTTTCTTCTTAACAGATTTTGGTTCTTCTAAAATATCAATCTTGGAGTTTGGATCAGATGCACTCATTTTACCACCTTGAGTTAAACCTGGTACCATTGGGTTCATCAAATGGGCTCTCTTTTTGTAACCCATACTTGGCAAATTTTCTTCAGCTAAAACAAAGATTTTTCTTTGATCAACACCACCAAATTGAGCATCAACCTTCAAAAATTCTTCATCTAAAGCTTGCATCAATGGGTATATCAAACCAGATAATAATGGATTAGAAACTTGCTTGACAACATCAGCACCAGCTCTCTTGGCATCATTTTGAGAAACATTATTAGATAATCTGAAAATATCCATGGTGTATTCAGCAGATAATTGATATGAGGAACCTACAACAAACTTCAATTTTTCAATTGGAACGTTAATGGATTTTAAGATAGCCTTAATACATAATTCATAGTAAGTAGCTCTGTAATTAACAACATCTAATGGGGCTTTCATATTATCTAAGAAAGCATGTAAGTCAGCTAATAAAACTTTAACTTCACAACCAGCTTTCAAAAAATGAGCTAATTTAGTCATTGGAACAAAATAACCACAATGAACTTTACCAGTTGGAGCAGTACCCCAATATAAAGATAAAGGTCTTTCTTTTTTTTCCAATACTTCTTTGATGATTTGACCATTCAAAGTTTCTTGAAGATTCTTTGTAATCATTTCATAAGCTTCTTCAGTATTTAAACCATTAGTAAAAGACATCTTTTATAATATATATATATATATATAGTTTTGTTATTAGTATATTTTTTATTTTTTCTTGCTGGTTATTTTATATTAATAAATTTTTTATAATTTAAAAAATAATAAAATTTTAATATTAATAGTCATCTCAGAAAAATTAAAATTTGTTCAGCGAGAAAAATAAAAAAATAAAAATTAAAAAGACAACTAATAAAAAAAAAATTTTTTTTCATAGTTTTAAGTAAAAACTAAAATTGAGCCTGAAAAACAAAAATAAGTGAATGAAAATTTTGAAAACGTGATATTAATCATGTGATAATATCGGATTTAATATTAAATGACATTTTTTTTTTTGAAAATTCACGCAATTACAAAATGTGTTTCTCAAAAAAAAAAAAATCGACGAAGATATAATATTTTACAAAAGAAAATATTATATAAAAGAAATAAAAACCAACTTAAACGTGTTCAATTTCTCTTTATTAGGTAGAAGTATATAGTTGTTGTAATAGATTTATTTTTCACTATCTTTTTTTTTTTATTCTTTTCTTTATATACATATATATATACATAGAACCAAAATATGAACAGTAATTCAAAAACAGCAACCAATAATGCTAACAGAATAGATCCAAACAGAGAACCTTCTATAGAAATAAGAGGTAAACAACCTGCTCCTGGTAAAAGGTTAGTTAAAAAAATTAAAAAAGCAACATCGCCTTTTATTAGAACAGATTATATTAGAAGACAATATTTAAAGACAAAAAATAAATTTAAAAGAGATACTACAAAGAAGAATATAATTAAACAAAATGAAGCAAAAGTAGAGAAAAATGGAGATTTAGAGAATTCAGATGATGAATATGATGAGTTTCCAATTAGAGCTATTAATTTTGATGATATTGAAAATGTTAAAACTAATATTTTAAAATTTCAAACTAATAAAACTATTAATGTTGAAAAAGATTTTCACTTGCCTGTAAGATTACACAGAAAGGATACTAGAAATTTGCAATTTCAATTAACAAGAGCTGAAATTGTTCAAAGACAAAAAGAAATCATTGAATACAAAAAAAAGTTGATGGAAGAAGAGAGTAAAGAATTAGCAGCACAAGCTGAGAAAGAAGCTGAAGATAATAACAATAACACATCAGCTGGAAAATCAATGATTCAAAAAATGCTTGAAAATCAACCAGCTGTTGATGGTGAACAAAATGTTAATGATGTTGATGGTGAACAGCCTAAAACTTTAAGACCAACAGAAGCTGGTAAAGTAATTTATGATGGTAAAGAAGGGTTTATCAATAGCGAATTAGCAATGGGTGATGATGACAATGCTAATATAGATGTATTTGCAGATGTTGCACCAGATGGTTCCGGTAGAGTTAGAAGAGGGGGTTGGTTTGGTAGAAGAAAGACTAGACAATTAAAAAAATTTGATGAGCATGCAAAAAAATTAAGATTTGAAGAATTCTATCCATGGGTTTTGGAAGATTTTGATGGTTACAATACTTGGGTTGGTACTTATGAAGCAGGTAACTCTGACCACTATGTTATGTTTAGTGTTGAAAAAGATGGTAGTTTCACAATGTTACCTTGTGATAAGGTATATAGATTCACAGCAAGATCTCAATTTGCTACTTTAACCATTGAAGAAGCTGAGAAAAGATTTGAAAAGAAAAGACAATCTGTTCCAAGATGGTTAATGAAGCATTTAGATGACATTGGTACTACTACTACAAGATATGATAGAACTATGAGAAAGTTGAAAGGGGTTGATGGTGATAGTAATGCGCATGCAGAAGATGATGGCAATGTCTTCCGTAAAGACAATTCAGATAATGAAATTGATTATGATGATGAATTTCAAGATGATGAAGAAGCACCAATTGTTGATGGAAATGATCAAGAGAATAAAGAAACTGAACAAAGAATGAAGAAAGAAATGCTTCAAGCAAATGCTATGGGTTTAAGAGATAATGATGATGTTGCAGTTGATGAGCTTGAAGAAGAAGAGCAGAATAAAGTTGAAGATAAAGGTATCAAAAATACTCTTAAAAAGACTGATCTAGGTGTTTTATATGACTCTGATGAAGATGAAAATGATCCATATTTATCAAAATCTGACATTGAAGATGAAGAAAACAAAGATGATCAAAAAGTCAAGACTGAAGAAAATAATGAAGAAGATAAGCTTTCTTCTCTAGATAAAAAGGTTACTAAAAAAGTAAAGAAGCCTAAAACTTCTATTAAAAAGTATAAAAATAATTTGATTGTTATAAAATCTACTCCGGAAATATTAAAGAAGTTCCCGTTAGGTGAATGGTATCCTAAAACAGATAGTGATAAGAAACTATCAGTCACTCCTGTTCCTATTAATAACGATGATATCAAGCAACTCTCAAAAAAAAATACACCAGATATTAACTTGGCACCAGTACTTACCAAGCAAGATATTATTGATATTATCTCTAACAATCCTGGTAAACTAACATTAAAGGATTTGATTAAACAACTAAAATTAAGAGTTGTTATGAATGCAGAAAATAAAAATACAATGAAAATATTAATAAAGCAAATAGTAAAGTTGAATAATGGATTTTTAGAATTAGTTCAAACAGAACAACAACAATAATAATAATAATAAATAAATAAACTATCTTAAAGTATGTATTAAAAAGTTGACAAAAACATTAAAAAAAATTGATACATTATATACAAAATATTATTTTTAAAAATTTTAAAAAAAAAAAATTCTTTTCTTTTTATATAAGATATTAAATAACAATTTGTTGATTGTTATTGTTTCAAGCAACAACAACCAAACCTTCATCTTCACTACTATCATCTTCTTGATTTTCTTGTTGCTTTTGTAACTTCAATTGTTCTTCTTTTTCTTCTTCGGTGTATGGATTAATATCTTCAGATTTCATAATTACATCTTCAACGGCATTACCCTCAATCTCATCTCTCATCAACATATTAACAACTCTGTTACAAGTTTCTTCAATTTCATTATTTTCTAATCCTAAACGCTTGTGTAATTCTCTAATCAATGGATAAACAGATTTCTCTCTTAAAAAGTCTCTACATTGTTTTAAAGTACATAGTAATAAAATACTTTCCAAATAAACTAAAAGGATTTTGTGTTCAGGTTCTCTCTTTTTGTCTTCTTGTAAAAATTGCAATTCATCTGGTAAATTAAACATTTCATCATCTGATAAATTTTCTTGATCCTTATATTCAACCATTGGAGATAATAAAAATGGTAATAAGTTTAAAACTTCATTAGATAAAATATCAAAATGCTTTTCTGAATCAAACAAAGAGTTTTTGATGGTATAAGCAACACCTTCCCTTCTTACTTTATCTTCTGGTACTTCAAATTTTTCATTGAATGGTAACAACTTTTGTAAAGGAATAACATCATCATAATCTTGTAAAGAGATAAAGTAGTCTCTACCAATTCTAAATCTTGAAATATCAGCAAAAAAATAAGCTAAATAGTTAAAATTAGCATATTTGTTTAAAGTTCTGTCAAAACCTTTAACAAAGCAATCCATTAAACAATCAATAACTCTATCACTCTTGAAAATATTTTTGTCTATGTTTTGCACATCTTTGTGAATTTCATTTATATTAAATATTTCCAAAACACCTTCATCTTTAGCTAAGTTACTCAATAAAATACACATTAAATCAGAAGAAGTGTTAGCTAAATCAACAATTTTCCAAGCTAAATATTTTAAATAATCTTTATCTTTACAAATAATTTCTCTTCTCAATTCATCATCATTACATAAATTAGTTAAAATGGTAACAGATTGTTGTACCATAATTTGAGAATTCATTTTACTTATATCTTTTAAATCTTGAATGGCTCTATTATTGTCATATTTGAAAATTGCAGTTTGTTGAGAAAAGCCAACCAAGTTTTGTAAAGCAATTTGTTTAACAACAGGTTGTTCTGAGTGTAAAAATGAAACTAATTCTTCAATTTCAGATGGCATAATAATAATATTGTTTATTTAAAATGGTTTTTATTTAAATTTTTCTTTTTATTAAAAACTTTAAATTATACAATTGAATCTAAAATAATTTTTAAAAAAAAATTTTTTTTTTTTTTCTTACTTGAAATTGTTCAAAATTTCTTTTTTTTCATCTAATCGCATCAATTTCCTTTTGTGGATTTTTTTTTTCTTTTTCTCTTTAAAGTGCCTAGCATATGAAGTTTAATTAAAACATTAATTTTTTTTTTTTTAAATTTTACACAAGTTTTTTTAATAATAAAACCAGTACCAATAATATTGTTTTATCTATTTTTTTTTAACTTTGAAATATGAGTTCTAATATAGGTAGTGTTTTTCTTCAAAGTCATGGTAGTTATATTCCATTATCTTTGATTGCAAAGAATTTGGAACAATGTTCTGTTAATGAATTAGAATTTTTTTTATACAATTTAAGATCTAATAATTACATTACACAAGATGTCACATTAAATGATTACACAGTTTTGATCAATAAATTGATTAAAATGTTAAATAGTCAATCTGTTTTTGATTCTTGGAAAGCTTTACAAACTTTTAACGTTTTATTTACCTATAACCCTATAGTTTTATGTTCTTTTTCAAAAACTATTTTAAAAGAAATGGCCAATAAATTAGAATTTATGTTTAAAAAGCAAAGATTAAACACCTCAAGCACTAGTAAAGAATTTTTCAAGAGTTTGGTATTTTCTATTAATAATTTGATTAAACTTTTGAGAAATAAACCAGTTTTAAAAAGAGAAGTTTTAATTCCAAATTTATCACCAATTATTAAAATATTTGTAACTAAATTACAAGATATTTCTGATTTGTCATTAATTGAAATCTTTATTGATTTTTTGAAGGATTTGTTGGTTAATAATACTTCTGTTTTTAAACCATATGTTAACAAATATTACCAGTTCATAACATCAAGATTATCCGAAGAAACTTATTTACAAAATAAATTTGTTGAAAACTTTGTCTGTTGTCATTTAATTAATTTAAATTATCAAAACTCTTCTGAAAAAATTAATGGAAATAATGCAGATAATAGACACTTCAAGACTAATTTAGCCCAGGTTCAGTGGAACAACTCTATTGCTGCCATTTTTGTTGAATTCAAAAAACTAATATCTTTGTATGAAGATATTTTAGATATTGATGAATATACCAACTCTGTCATAAACAAATTACCAATTGAAAATAATGAAAATGAATCTATTTTCAAATTTTTACCACTATTGAAATTAGATTTAAATGATGCTAGTACTTTATTCCAACTTAATTCAAGAATGAATTTATTTGTTCAAATCTTAAAAAACTTTATAACTTTACCAACTCCTTTCCAAATTAAATTTAATACAGAATGTTTTATCAATATTAGCAATGTTTTAATATCTTTACAAAATTTTAAGTTATTAAAAGGTTTAAGAAAGGATAATAATGTTATTTCATGTTTATCATTGAATTTAATCTCATTGAGTTATGATATTGGTTTACCGATTTTGGAATTACTTTTAGATTTGAAAGATGGGGTTCATATGTTATCTTTTAGTGCACAATTATTGCCGATTCTACAAAACTTTATGATGCCATTATACAACAATGGAGATAAAAACAAAACTTTCAATTTGAATAAAGTAATGACCCAGAAATTAAAATTAATGAAGTTGTTTACTTTCTTAACAAAATTAACTTTATCCAATAATGGTATGATTATCTCAAATATGAAAGAAGGAGATTTGGAAATATGGAATGGCTTTTTGACTTTAACTATTAATCTATTAAAAGAAGATCAAAGTTTGTATTATAAATTGCAAAATTATACCAATACAGTCAATGATGCTAAGAATGGTTCAAGTGGTAAGAAGAAATCAAACTTGATGAAAAAAACTGATACTATTTCAGATATTTACACAGTTCCAAATGCTTTCTGCTCTGCAAAAGTTTCAAATTCTTTGAGTGAAATAGTATTTGATTTTTTGATTGAAACTATTAAGAAAATTAGAATCACTACTAATGTTAGAACTTTAATTGAAAAACAAGCCATCACAGATGCGAATTACGAGCTAATGAAGTGGTTAGTTATTAATCCATCTTTAGAGAGCTCAAATCAATCTATTTTACCTATTGTTTCTTCATTAGCTGATAGTGAAGTTAAAGATTGGTTAAAATCAGTTATTATTCCAAAGTTACCTCAAAATTTTATTCAACAACACTCTCAAGTACTTATTGAAAAAAATACACAAGCAGAAATAAATGAAACTAATGGTGATGATGATGCTATGTGGATTGAAAATGATGCCGAAATCGTTAATGAAAATGAGGTTAAGGAAGAAGAGCCACCTTTAAAAAAGCAAAAACTTAGTGCTCCTGTAGTTGAGGAAAATAATGAAAAAGAGGTTGTTGAAGAGAAAATTGTCTCTGAACCAATTGCTCCTTTAGTTATTGAAACAAGTAAAATTGAAGTCAAATCACAAGAGATTGTTCAAGAAATAAGTGAAAATGATGATGAAGGAAGTGATTTGGAAATTCCAGAATTAGATTTGTCATAATTGTATTTATAATATGTATATTTTTTCAATAATACTTAAAACTTAAAATTAAATTAGACAATTTTATTAAAAAACTTAATTTTTTTCTTTCTTTAATTGATTTATAAAAATATGATATATAAATTAAGAAAACATTCATAATAATCAATATATATTGTTTACAATTTTTTATTTAGCAAAAAAAATTTAAAAGATTTTAAGCAAATAAATCAATTCTTTCTTAAAAAATAATTAAAAAAATATTATAAATGTAAACATAAAACATTGTTTATAATATAAACAAACTTAAAAATCACATGATTAAAAAATTGTGTAATCAAACTTTTTTTGAAAAAAAATTTTTTTTTTTTCGAATTATATATTTTTTCCTCTTTCAAGCTAATTCATTCAAAGACTCAAAAGATTTTTAAACTTATATTAAAATTATTATAAGAAAACTTCCTGCTTCAACCAATAATAAAATTACACATTACAAAATGGCTTCTATTCCTACTGAAATTCAAACTAAAATAAACACCATTTCTTCTAATCCAGAAGCTGTTACTCAAGTAAGTAATATAATTCAACTTGAAGAACAAAAATTTCAAATACAAAAAGATATCCACAATTTTACTAAATTATGCTTTAACAAATGTATAAACATTAACAGTTCCAATATTTTGAGCTCTGATTTGTCTACTAATGAATCTCAATGTTTGAATGATTGTGTTAGCAGATATTTAGATGTCAATTTGCAAATTGTAAAATCTTTACAAAGTGGAAAATAATGATTTATCCTCTTATGTATTTATAAACATATGTAAAGCTTGTATATAAAATTATATTATTTTAACAAAAAAAAAAAAAGAAAGAACATAAAAATTAAAATGTTATAAAATAAATAAAAAAGCAAAAAAAGAGAACAATTTTTTATTTTATACTTTATTATATAGAGTCTATAATTTTCGAAATATCAGAATCAATTTTACTGTATCTAACTTCTAAGTTTTTTTCAAATACAGATAGTAAGCTATTTATTTTTTCTGTTTTATAAAACTTTAAAAACAATATGTAGTAAGCTATTATATTATATTTGTAGAAATCATCATCTGTATTATCTATTAAAGGTAACTGTTCCAGAATATTTACTATCAGATTTATGACCTCAGAATCAAGAACTTGTAAATAATCAGGAAACTCAAGAATAGGTTTGAACAGATTTAACAATTTCCTCAAATTTAAATAATAAATATCAGCCTTTAATATGTAGTCATTCAGTAAATGTTTCAATACTAATATCAGTAAAGTGGAATCTTCACGTTTTGATAAGAGAATTGTTGGAACAATAAGTGAAATAATGTTTTCTGAATAAATTTCTAATATCAGCTCATGTTTTATTTCAAAGTTTTCTTCGGTATTCAATCTTTTTTCAAATATAATATCAAATATTTTGAAAAGTCCAGATATCAATTCCAAGGATTCATTAATTTTAAAATGTGGTGGAATATAATGAAAATATTGTATTATTATAGGAACAAATATAGAAAAAAGTTCATCATTTTTTATAATTGTTGGAGAAGCAAAAGATAAAAATTGTTGTAAAAGTTTCAGACCAAGATTTTTAATCCTTATTGATTCATCATTGTTCAAGTATATTAATATTATATTTTTCATGATTAGATAATCATCTGTTTTGTTTAAATAATAAGTTATCAAAATATAGTAATTTAGTGATATATTGAAATCAGATAAAATTTGATCATTTTCAGAATATTGTCTTTTGTTTTTTTGATTCAATGCATTTCGTTTTTTAATGTTATTGTTTATACTATTATCTCTATTTTTTTGATTATAAAATGTGTTAAGTAAAAATCTTTTCAGTTCTAATAGAAGTTCTTCACTTTCATCTGATTCAATTTGTTGCAGTAAATCATCAACTTTATTCATTATAGAATATATATATTTGTAGTTATTAGTAAAACAAATAAGTTGTGGTTCTATAAAAATTGTTTATTATTTTTCTTGAGTAAAAAATGATTTATTTTAAATGAACAAAGTTAAATTATATTTGAAAAAAAAAGAAAGAGATCTTTTTCCTATTGCGATATATGTTTTTAGTGTAATTTTTTTCAAAAAAAAATAAAAAAAAATAAAGAAAATGTGTTTAATACTTTGTTTTAATGCTTAATCAAAAAAAAAAATAAATACTAATTAATTTTTTTAATAACTTTAAAATAACTACTAAATTATAACTTAAAGAAATTACTAAATCTGGTTTGAGCTTCACTGGTTAAAGGAGAGTCATAGTTCAAATACTTGCTAAATAATGCAATACCAAACAATTGATGATTACATTTACCTATAAAATTATATTTTTGTAGTTTGTTATCATAATGGTAAATTGTTACTGTATTATCTTTATTCTTCAATAAAAACAAGTCATCATTAACCAATACAGATCCATTTTTACACATACCTGCTTCTCTAAAGATTTTAACAGCATTAACCATTGCTTCTGGTTCAAGCTTGGCTTCTTTAGAAGACATTGCCGATCTGATCATTCCCTCTCTTAAATGTTCAAAAGTTGTGTTTCTTAATGGGGTTATTCTAGCTAAAAACTCAATATCTTTTTTTTTCTCCAATAAATCAACAATAACATTTTCTTCTAAATCAACTTTTTGTATAGAATTGCTTGTAAAAAAAGCATCTATTTTTCCTATAGATTCAGCAGTTGAATATATTGATAATGCGTAGATTCTAAATTTTAAAAAAGTCACTGCTCTAACACCATATGCTAATAAATCCCATAAAGAACCGTCTTGAAATTTCAGTTGTGTTTCAATATCCTTCACTCCCTTATCAACAGTTACTGAATGTTCAATATATGGTTCAATACTGTTTTGAATTCTTGCATTGTAACTGTTTTGATAGTAAAAGTTTAAAGATGTTGCTAAAGCTGCACCAGACAACAGTTTAAATTTGTAACTATTGTTTAATGATTTAAGAATTTTACTATTCAATCTAAAACTTTGAAAAAACATATTAATTTTAATATGGTATATATGGTGATGGTAATTTTTTTTCTCTCTTTTTTTTTAAAAATTTGTTAAAGTTCTTAATAAACCTTTAAAATAACATTTGATAAAAAAAATTTGTAAAAAAAAGAGAGAAAAAAAATTCGGTCTTAAAATGAGAATAAGAAAAAAAATAATATTAATCAAATATTCAAATTTATTTCTTTCATCTTTTGCAATATTTTTTGTAAAATAAATAACTAAATTTTTTTGTTTTTGTTTTGTTTCATAAATATATAATAAATTAATGTTAAAAAATTTATATAGCATCTTCGTTAATATCATCATGGAAGTATTTACCTTCAGTTGTTGGCTTAATAATATCTATTCTAATAACAAAGTCACCGAAATGCTCACCATCTAATCTTTCTAAAGACCATCTCTTTAATAATGGTTTCAAAATATCTAAAATTTCTTCTTCCTTAATACTTGATCTGTAAAGTTTATTTAATCTTTGACCATGGTAACCACCACCCAATAATAAATTGTAAGTACCTGGTGCTTTACCAACACAAGCTATTTCAGCTAACCAAGGTCTAGCACAACCATTTGGACACCCAGTCATTCTCATAACAATGGAATCATGTCTCAAACCATACTCTTCCAAAGCTTCTTCAAGTTTGGAAATTAAAGTTGGCAAATATCTTTCAGATTCAGCCATAGCTAAACCACAAGTTGGTAAAGCAACACAAGCAGCAGAAGATAATCTTAAACCAGAGAAATTGGTATTATCCAATTTATAAGTTTTCATCAAACTCTTAACAGAAGATAAGTGGACATCCTCAATACCTGAAATCAATACATGTTGATTACCAGTCAATCTGAAATGACCTTGAGTTTCATTATCCAAAAAGTATTCAGCAATTTTTTTGAAACCAGTCTTTTGAGGCAAGTTAGCAGTATCTTCAACTCTACCATTTTCAATGAAACAAGTGAAATGGTTCAAACCTGTTTCATCCTTAGCCCAACCAAAGTAATCAATGTTGGATGTAATTTCATAAGGTCTTTCTGGCAAGAATTTCTTACCCCAAATTTCTTCAGTCTTTGCTTTATAAACTGGAATGGTTAAGTCATCTATAGTGTATTTTAATCTAGCATGCTTTCTATTGGTTCTATCACCATTGTCTCTTTGAACCAACATAACACATTCAATAGCTCTTGGAATATCTTGTGGTAAAACAAAACCAAATGAAGAACCTGTTCTTGGATAAGTTTTAGTGTTATTGTGAGTAGTACCCATACCACCACCAGCATACAAGTTGTAACCTTCAACTATTTGAGTTTCTGGATTAACAATAGCAATCAAACCAACATCACTTGACCAAACATCAACATCATTGTATGGTGGAACAGCAATATTAACTTTGAACTTTCTTGGCAAATAAGTTGGACCATAAGTTGGTTCAACATCAACCAAAGCATTACCACTGATCAATGTTTTCTTCTTCTTTGGACCTTCTTTTCTATTTTCAAAGATAGATGGCCAAGATGGATCATAATCTTTTTCATCAGGACCTTCTAACCAAATTTCATGGTAAGCAGTAGTTTGCGGTAATAAATATTCTGAAATGACAGTACCCATTTCAGAGACTTGTTTGTGAACTTTGGCGTTGGCTGGCAAAGCTGAAAGCATAACATTTCTGTTAACATCACCACAAGCAGCAACAGTATCCATTAAAGTAGAATTCATTCCTCTGATAACATGCTTTAAGTTAGATTTAATAACACCATGTAATTGGAAAGTTGCTCTAGTAGTAATTTTAATAGTTCCGTTACCTGATTTATCAGCTAACTGATCCAAAATCAACCATTGTTCTGCACTTGCAGTACCACCTGGTAATCTGACTCTACTCATAAAGATATAGTAAGGTTCCAAACCTTGTGCTTTTCTAACTTCTCTTATATCTCTATCATCTTGCATATAAATACCATGGAATTTTGTTAATTGTTGATCGGAAGCTGAAATTGCACCAGTGGAAGTATCGTGTAAACCTTCTACAATAGTACCTCTCAAAAAATTGGATTGAATTTTCATATCTTCATTTGTCATTGGTTTAGGTTCATCAACACCGCTCAAATTAACATTAGCAACACCTAATTGTTCCCATAGTTTGATTTCCCATTCACTGTAACCAGTTTGGTAACCATCAGCATCTTGATCATCACCAAGACCTAACTCAATTAAAGGTTGAGCACCTAAAACATTGAAAACTTTCCAAAGATCTTTAGCTGGCTTATTGTAGTAATGAGCATCTTCTTTTCTTGGCCAATATTTAGAGTCACCTAAACCAAAGACAGAAAACTTCAAATTAGGTAAATCGACACCATCCAATTGGGCAGCTTTCAAAATTTCAATAAATTGCTTACCATCTTGTGGGAATTCACCTTGACCTGCAGTTGAACTGATGAAAACAACATTTCCCAAACCATTCAATAATTCAACAGATTCAATAGTATCCATAGATGCACAGATTCCTTTCAAACCTCTATTAGAAGCTCTTAAAGCCAATCTCTTAGCTAAACTGGCTGCATTACCACCATCAGAACAGTAGTAAACAGTTAATGGAGGACCTGATAAACCATCTAATAATTTTTGGAAAGCATCATCAGCATTCTTTTGAATAGTCTTTGTGATTTCATCAGATTTTGTCAAACTCAAACTGTTTTGTAATTTAGATGGAATACTGTTACTCAATAAAGTCAATTTATTTTCTCTTTCCAAAAACTCTATCAATTTCTGATTTAAAACATTTGACTTCAAGTTAAAGTTTTCTGATCCTTTGTTTTCATTAAATGGATTATATGAATACAATGGCCAATAACCGGATTCAACACCTATTTTAGTCTCTTTTAAGATTTCTAATGGAGATGATCTTTCAGATGAGTATGGTAAATAAGCTAAAACAATAGATGGTCCATTAAATTCAGAAGCTTCTGAGATAGATGAGATCAAGTGAGTGTAAGAAGCATAAGCAGCAACAGAAGCTACATAAGCATTATTGAAGTTCATAGCATATAAACCAATATCTTTCTTTCTTTGACCTAATTCATTAACAGTCTTTTGTTCTGACTTAGCTTTAGAATCAATAATCAATAAGTTCAAGTTTTTGTTTGTAGTTAATAAGTTATGGACACCAGAGTTACCCAAATCAAAAGACCAAGAATCACTACCAATTAACCAGTAACTTTTAACCAAATAATCATTCAAATCAGGAAATTGAATCAAAATTGAAGATTCAATGACTTGCAAATGGGTAAAAATCTCTTTAGCTAAATTGTTAATCTTTGTTATATTCTTTTGATTGAAAAGACCAGTTTTGATCAATGTGATATATTCAGCAAGGACATCAATTCCTGTTACTTGAGATAAGAGTTTTAGTAATCCATCTTTTCTCTTTTTCAAATGTAAGAACTTACCCAAACCATATTCTGGAGAAGTATTTTTCAAAGCCGAGACATCATTATAGTTATTGTTCAAAACTTCTAAGGAATCTTCATCAAAAGTTTGCTTTAAAACTTTGTAGTAACATGCTTCTAAGTTTAAAACTTTTAATAAAATTTCTTTTTTATATTCTTTACTATAAACTTCTTCATTATAAAACAATTGATTCTTTTCCAAGTTTAAAACTAATTGATTTAAAATGTCTAGTAAAGGGACACCAGTGAATTCTTGGAAATTAGCTAAAATTTGGAAATTTTGTTGAATTAAAGATACTTCCAAAAATGGTTCCAATAATGAAGATAATGGAGTGTTTATAGAGTCTTGAGAATAAACAATGAATTTATCATTGGTATCAGTGAAAATAGAATCTAAGAAAGGTAAACCATCCAAGATTACAGTTTCAGATGCTACTAATATAACATAAAGTTTACCCTGTTCTTGTTCTTCATCATTCTCTAATAATCTTTTGTTTGCCAAAAATTCATTTAAAACTTCAAATGGTGATTGATTTTCGTAAAGGGTAATGAGTTTATTTGAATTTTGATAAAATTCAGAAAATTGAACACCATTTTCCTTATTCTTAGCAATATGAATAACATTTTCAAATTGAAAAGTGGAATTCAATTTTTGGAAAAATGAATCCTTAGCTGCAATATTATAATCAGCCATAATGTATTTGTATATATATTTTCCACCTTGGTTATTATCTTAACAAGAAATAATTATATATATATATTTTTTATATGATAAACTTTTTTTTTCTAATTCGTTCCTTAAATATAATGTTAAAATAGATGAAAAAAAATAAAGGAATATCATTTAAAAAAAAATTATATAAAATTTATTCAATGATTTTAAGAAAAGAGAGAAGAACCTTATAATAATTATTACAACTCTTATAAATATTATAAAAAAAAAGAGAGAGTAAAAAAACTATGTTAAAAAATTTAAAAAAAAACTTAAACAAGAGGATTAATATTTAAAAATAATTAACACCACAGATTTCTTTAAAATGAATGTTTTATAAGTTGTAAATAACCAAAAAAAAAAAATGTGATCCTTATATTTGTTGTTTGATGCCTTTGTAAAATTTTAAAAAAAAAAAAAATTGATGGAAGGTTTGTTGATATATTAAATTTTTCTCCACCACACTTTATCTTATCAAAAAAAAACAAAATACATACACAGTATTAATTCACGTGAGTCATTACACTACCAAAGATATTTTTTTTTTACATATATTTATTTAATCTTGCGTCTTTATCGGTAATAAAAATATATTATTGACTATATATATAAATTCCTAAGTAAAACATAATATCCATATCCATATCCAAATAATAAATACAATATTTTCTCTTTTGTTCTTTTTTTTAAAAAATTAATTTTCTTTCGTATATAATTTCATATCTTCTACTTCTCTCTTAATTGCTTCTTCATCATAACTCTCATTTTCAAAATCTTTAATAATGTTATTGTATTTATCATCCAACTCTGTTATAGTTTTATTGAGAAGAGTGTCTAGTTGTTTATTATCATTTTCTAATTTATTCACAAGTAATTGCGTAAGTAAGTTTTTCATAAAAGCTATATCTTCTTTTTGATTATGCGTATTACTTGATTCCATATTTTATTAATGACAAAAAAATAAATAAAGGTAATTTCTATACTATTATTATAGAAAACTTTTTAAGAGTAGTTTTTTTGGTTTTATTTTATTTTGTTGAATAATATATTTTTGAAAACTTTAACTTCATTTTGTACACCAAATATGAAAAACCAAGAAAAAAAAAATCATCATTGAATTCGGACTTAATAGTATTAAAACAGCAAAATAAATACACACGAAAACTAGTTAACATATTTTTTTTTACTTAAAATTTTCGCCACCCAATATAACTTAAAAAGGTATTATTTCCTTTTTTTTTTTTAAAAATTTAAATTAATAATCTTTATTAAATAACAACTATAATAACGTAACCAAAAAAAGTCTATTACTTATTTAAGAGTTTTTTTAAATACCGTAGGAAAATAAAATGGCTAGACAAACAATTATTATAGATAATTCTGAATACTCAAGAAATGGTGATTTTCAACCAAATAGATATCAACAAGAAATTGATTGTAGTGATTATTTTGTAAGAAATTTGAAAAATAGTAGTGGTAATGCTCACACTGCCATTATAGCTGGTGCTGGTGATACTCCATATGTTGTTTTAGCTGATGCTGAAACTAGTGCTATTTATCATAAACAATTGTATATTAAAGGTAAGCTTAACATTTTAACATCTATTGAAATATCCTTGCTAACATCCCCAGAAGAAATTATTCTTTTCCACTGTTCTCCAATAACTGATACTTTAAAACAAGATCCTGAATACAAAAATAAGCTTATTAAACTATTAAAGAAACTTAAAAAGAATAATATTACTTTGGAAGTCATAAATTTTGGTGAAATTGATGCTAATACTGAGTTATGGGAATCAATTATACAAGAAATTGGTGATTCTGGGAGTGATTCTATAAAATTAATGAATTTTATGCCTGAAGGAGGTAATTTATTATGGGAGCAAATAAATGATTACAAACAAAGATTGATATTTAATGGCGAAGAAGGTGGTGCTAATGAGTTTATGGAATTTGGTGGTATTGACCCATCAATGGATCCTGAGTTAGCTATGGCTTTAAGAATGTCATTAGAAGAAGAACAACAAAGACAAGCCAGATTAAGAGAAGACAATAATTAGAATCAACTCCTTTTATAAAACAAAATTAAAGTTTTTATTTTTATACATTTTTTTTTTCACTCTACATAGAATTAATTTCGTTTTTTTTTTTTTTTTCCTCTTTGTGTTTAATTAATTGTTATCAAAATCACAAAACATATCAAGATTAACTGTATTTTTTTAAATTTTTGTTTTTTTTTTGTTTATTTTTATAAATTGGGAAACAAAAAAAAATAAATCAAAAAAGATATAAATTATTTTGATATGGTATATATAAAGCTAAATGATATTCTATTTAATAATTTCATTTCAACTATTTGTTTCACAATTTGATTCTTTACAATTTGAAAAAATAATATTAAAAATAAAACCAATCCATAATAATAACAGTAATAAAGTTAATAAAGCATTTTTTTTTGGTTCTGTAAAAATATTATGAGCTCTTTAAAAGATTCTATTTCTGCGTCATCACAAAATACTAATTTATCATTACAATCATCTAAAAAAAGCAAAAAAACTTTAAATTCTGGTAATTCTAATAGTGCAGGAAAAAGTTCTTTGAATATTGGAAAAAAAAAATTTGTTAAGACAATTTCACCTTCCTTAAAAGTTAATCAAAAATTTACAAATAGTACAAACCTTGTTGAAATTTTGGCTGAAAATGATAACGTTTTAGTTTTACCTAAAAAAACTGAAAATAACACAAAAGAAATTCCCTTAACAAAATCTCTATTTATGGATGGTTATTCTCAAAATAACTGGTCCTTAAGCAATATTCCATGCCCTTCAGCTTTCAAAGATACTGATATGATGGTTTCTCCAATAGCTTTTAATGAAAGAAAAAGATTAAAATATGCTTTAAAATTCAAAAATGATCCAATTTGGATAGATAAGTTGAAAGAAATCAATAGAATAGCTTTAAAAGCAGTAAAACACTACCAAATGACAGGATGCTCGATTTCTATAATAACTGAAAAAAAACAAATCATTAAACATAAAATTAATTTAAATTTGTCTGAATGCTCTAGATTTATATCTTTGGATGCTCATACCATCTTATCAAAGGATCTTTTGGTAATTCAAGACTGTAAGAGTGATTGGAGAACCAATGGTAATCCGTTGATTAAAGGGTATCCATTTGTAAGGTTTTATGCAGGAGTTCCATTAAAATTAGTAACAAAAAATGAGGGAACTTTTAATGTTGGTTGTTTATCTATATTTGATGAAATGCCACATGATAATATTAATAAAAAATCTATAAAGTATTTATTAAATTTGGCTAATAAATTAATGGCATTATTTGATAAAGATAATGAACAAAATAAAAAAAATAATAAAAAAATCAACTCATCTGAAAGTGATCAACATAGAACTCAACAAAAAAAGATAGAATTACAAAACATAATCGGAAGGGCTACATCAAGTAATAACAATTTTAACCTAATATTTGAGAAAGATGGATCTGGAACATCTTATACTCCAAATCATCATTTATTCATTAATTGCAATATTTTAAAGGAAAAACAATCTCAAATTAGTGGATCTACTGAAATTAGAAAATTATTGGAAAATGTACCAAATTCTAAAAAAGCAGCTTTTAAATTTTCCAAATTTGTCCTGAAAAGGTATGTGTTTGATTATGTAGCCATCATTGAATTAAGAACTACTCAAAAGTTTGGAATTGGTTCAAAATACTGTCCAAAAAAAAATAAGTTCAAATTAGAAGATTTCAAACATATTGATAAATTAGTTTGCATGGGGAAAAGAACTTTAAAGAGCAGAATATTGGGAGGATATGGCTCAGACATTGAAAATATATCTTTGCAATACAACAAATTCTTGTATGAATCTACTGAATCTGAATTTGGTTTAATTTATAATAAAGATTTTGAGAATGAGAAAGATGAATTTTTATTCAATAATGCAATGTTCATGCCATTTGCAAGATTGGATTCAGAATTAGAAAGAAAAATATCTATAACTAGTGCTGATTTAGAAACAAATGAGCTTTTAAACGACTTGCCATCACTATCATCATCACCATCACCTCATAGCAGTAATAAAAATGATACTAAAAGTTTAGGTAGTGGAAATTATTCCAACTCTAAATCACCAACATCTGAATTAAAACAAGTTGATTTGATGTGCTTTTCAGGGTGCTTTTTAATTTCTTGTTTTTCCTTAACGAAAAATAAAGTTAATGATATAAAGACTGATTTAATTAATGATATATTTGCTGATACTTGCATTTATAAAAGTATGTACTCTTTTCAATAAAAATTTAAAGAACAAGAATTAAAAAAATAATTTCATCATATATATTCTAAAATTTTCAGATTTTTAAAATGTATTATTTTATTATTAGGTTTAGTTTATTATAATACATCAAGTTTAATGAAAAAGTCACATGATATATCTGTTATATTTTTTATTTGCATGCTTTTTTTTATTTGTTTTTTTTCAGAATCATGAAAAGAAAGTTTATTATACAAAAATATATAAATAAATATATAAATAAATATATAATCATTGATACCAACATCAACTAATTACATTAACATTACATTTACTATTTTTTTCATATATATATATTTGGATAGTTTGAGGGAAAAAATAAATAACAAAAATAAACAAGATGAAAAAAATTACTGAAACTTTTGAGGAAGTCGATCAACAAGAAGAATCATTAACACATACGAAATCTTCAAGAAGAGCTCTGCGATCTAACAGAGACTTATTATTAAAAACCAGACTTGAAAATGCACAAGGATCTAATGATGACAATTTTATGAATTCTCTTAATAATTTTAATGTGGGAGTTTTAACAGAGAATGGATACAATAATAATAACACTTCAAGTTACATAGCTTCTTCAAATATATCTGGATCTTATACAAATCAAAGCGATAAAAACGTTGATATTAAAAGTATAAACATAGGAAATGTGAAAAATAGGAAGAATCAATTGAGTTTATCAGGTGTTAAAAATAACATAAGATCCAATGATTCATCTAAGCTAAGCAAATTTTTGGTCAATAAAAATAATAGTTTCAATAACAACAATGGTAGCTCTAGGTTAACTACTGGATTATTATTAAACAATCCTTTATTAGATAAAGTGAATTTGAAAGACACAAACAATTCTAATATTATCAATAGCTCTTCAAACGACACTAAAAGAAGAAATAAATCTTATGCTTTTGAATTAACATATCATACCATATCTTCAGAGATGCCAGATACAATATACATAGATAGCTCTTTTTTGCCTGGATCTAAAGAAGGTGATTTAGCTGAATTAAAAACTTATACAAAGAAGAAACCAAACAGCAATGGAATTGTGGCTCCTGAATCATTTAAATCAGACTCCAAATATTCTTTGAATACAGTCGGAATAGCAGCAGCAAGTTTAGAAAGTTCCAATAATATAAAAAACTCTACTTTTACAAATGCTAATCAACTTTTAAGTAACAATGATAACAACTCACAAAACAAAACATTGAAAAACAAAGATAAAAAATTATTTTTCATTGTTAAAAATTTTCCTGATTCTTACAGTAGAAGAACCAAGAATCCTCAAATATCATTATCATATGATGACTACCACAAATTGCTTGGTGGATTAGCTATAAGAAGCACGGTATATGTTAAAATTAAAGACAAGAAACAAGAACAATGTGATTTAGTAGAATTAATGGCTAAAGATTGTTATGTGAATAGAGGTGATATGTGGCTTATTAGAAATAAATTAAACGATTCTACAGTAAATTTACATCAAAGATTAACTTTTATAAATTCTTTAAGACTCTCTGTAACAGGGATTTATAAAGACGGGAAAAAAGTTTTTAGTGGTTCTATTAATGATGATTCTAAAGTTATTATAAGATCTGAATCTGCTAGATTTTTTTTTATAATTCAAATTACAGAAGAAATGTGGCAATTTGAAGAGGATGGTGAGGTTATGTTTCAAAAAGTTGTAAATTCATTATTCCCTAAGATTTTAAAAAAATGGAAAAAGATTGGAACAAATCATAATATATCAATAATATTTACTGCTACAGTCAACTTGGAAAATCCTGATGGAGAAGAAGATATTAGTGCAAGTATTCCTGGTTATAAATCAACAAATAATAAAGATTACTACCGTATAGTAGTGGATGAAGTTAACATTACCCATTGGAGAAAAATTATGGATACTTTAAGACAAGAATTTATGGATTTTAAAAAAGATTTATTAAATATAAAATCGGA
Source organism: Hanseniaspora sp. CRUB 1602 (assembly GCA_030573575.1). Taxonomy (NCBI): domain Eukaryota; kingdom Fungi; phylum Ascomycota; class Saccharomycetes; order Saccharomycodales; family Saccharomycodaceae; genus Hanseniaspora; species Hanseniaspora sp. CRUB 1602. Next base: position 121,977 of record JAJMDL010000009.1, on the reverse strand, counting down.
TGATGGCAAATATTTCATCCAAGGTAATCTTGTATCTTGTGTTAAAACTAACATTTTAGAGTCAATTAATATGGTTACCACAGTTTTATTAAACCCATTTAGACAAATAGATTTAAGACATACAACGACTCATGTTATGATAATTAGCCCTGGTGCTGGATTGTTTGATGTTGATTATGAGTTATTAAAGTTGACCACAAAAAAACTTCTTTCTTTAGAAGTTACAATGGATATTATTTGCTTATCAACTCCACCAATGCATATAGTCCCTTTGTTGAGATATATTGATAATAATGATTCCTTGAGATTTTGTGTGCCAACTTGGCTGAGTATTTCCTTTTGGAATGATACTTCCAGAAAATATGGTGATTGGAAACCAACTTGTAAGATTTATGATTTACAAGTATTGAATTTGGCTGAAGATGATTTTAAAACATCATCAATGTTGAAAGATCTTCCAAATGTTGCAAATATTAGAAATATTGATAATTTCACCAAACATTATGATAGTAATGCATTTAATATATCTGATGAAACTATTAAGAAAGAGATTGAAAATACCGTGGGATATTTTGATATGACCAAAAAAATATACATTGAGCATAGAAATAGCATTTCTAATGCTTCTTTGCAAACAACTGGTATAAAAAGTTTAGATTCAAGACAACAATTTGAAAAAAAACATATACCAAAGTTCATTTTGCAAAATCATAACATTCAAAAGCCATCTATACAAGAGATTGATACTATACAAGTAACTGCCAGTAAAGATGTGTTATCGAAAGAAGATAACAAATCAGAGTATTCTGAAGCTATAAATACTTTGAAAACAGTTAAATCTAATTCTCAACTGCCAAAACTTGCCCAAAAATTTTCTAATTTGTTTTACAATAAAAAAAATACAACTATATCTCGAAAGGATGATTATATTTCAAATGATTTTAAATATAATGATGTTATTCCTAACAGAACAAACCTTTTGAATAGTGAAAATCCAATAAACACGCATTTAGATGGATTTAGTAGAAGAAAGACACCAATTTTAAAGAAACAACAGCATAAATTGTTTAGTTCTAATTCAAATAGTAACAATTCATCTCCAATGTTTAGAAAAAAAGGTGTATCAGATGATTATCAAGAGGATGATGAAATTACCAATCATTCAAGAAAGATAATGAATAATAATAATAAACAAAAAGTTAAGTTTCAATATGACTATTGGGTTGATATTGAAAATCCATCAACAGCATTTGATCCTGAAAGAGGTGATGATTTAATTTCTCAAAGATGGAAGGATGTTTATCCCAAATATTTCGCTAAAAACACTAGTAAATGGAGATCTTTTACAACTCCTGCTGATCTTCCTGTAACCACAGCAGTTTGTCCTTCAACAGCACAATATGTGGATGATTATGAACTGAGAAATTATTCTGTAAGTTTAAATCCTGATATAAAGGCTTCTTCTTTGAGTAATAATGATTTTGTTTTAATAAGGAATTTAATATATGCAAGATTGATGGCAGGTTTCCAAATAATTCAAAACAAAATTCAACTGCAAAAGATTGAAGAAAATTATTTCAAAAGTTTTTTGGCAGAACCTGTAACTATCTTGAATGATGAAAATGATTTTAAGAATAAAGTTATTTACATGTTAGGGAATGATGAAATACATAGGATTTGCTGTAATAATGATTCTGTCGTTGAAATAAGACAATACATTAATAAAACTGACAAAATTTCTGATTTTAAAGTTACTCCTAATATTCCAATGATTAAGACAAGATATGAATCTGAATATAGAAGAGCTAGCTTAGATCCTTTAAATGCTTTCAGACCATATGTTAACTGGAATCAGTTTGATCAATATTTAGCTGGTTATAGCGAGGATGATCAAACTGCAGCAACATCTACTTTAAACAAGTTTAAGTCCAAATTTTGTGTATTAAGTGGGGAAGTATCAGATTTTACTATGAAATCTTTTGGAAAGGATCAATTAAATAGTGAAGAAATTAGATTAGAAGGTTTAAGAAAATTAATTGCTGTTCTTTATAGATTAAGAGTAAGATCTGAAGGTGAAACAAAAAATTCAAGAAAGGAAGAAATATTACCTGAAATCTTTTTTTACACAGGTAGTCTACAAAATTTTATAATGTCTCAAAAAGATTTTTTACATGAACTTATTAGTGATAAAAAAGCTGATAATGATATTGTGTTACTTTCCTCCAAGAGTCCTGACTTGAATGATTTAGGATTAACAACAAAATCTGATTTAAAGAAAGTTGCTTTTGAATTACAATATGGTGACCATAAGTTGAATTTATGTACAAGAAGTTGGAGATGGACTAACTATGAAGATACTTTGATTGGTTCCAGTTTGGTCAATTGGCTATTAAAATATTTTGCTGACATTGAAACTAGAGAGGAAGCTGTTTCCTTTGGTAATTATTTAATGGAAAATGGTGTTATTGTTCACGTTCTAAAAAACCATGGCTTTTTAGATGGTAATTATTATTATGTCATTGGACAAGGTTATAAAAATCTAGAAGGATATGAATCCACTATATTTTCAACAGATTCAGGCTTATCTAAAAAACAAAGTAGAAGTTCCTTAAATGGCAGAAAGAGTCCCCCATCTTTTGCTCCATTATTATCAATTAAATCAATGAAGAGTAACAATCTTATGACTATTGATTCAAAGCTGCAACAGGAAAATGATTCTTTTAAAAAAGATGATTCATCAGACATTATTGTTTTAACTCCAACAAGTAAACATACAGAAAAACCACAAATAATGTTAAGTTCATTACTGAACTTAGATTTAGATCCATTAAAAAAATCAACAAAACCTCAGATATTAACTGTTCATTTTGATAGAGCTCATAATCCTGATCACTGTTTTCACATCAGATTTGAATGGGTAACAACAACACCAAGATTAGTTGATGATTTAATCAATAATCTTTCAAAAACAGCAGAGAGTTATGGATTGAAATTTGTTGAAATACCTTGGGGTGAGATGATGTCTGTTAACACTTATAATCCATTCCATTCATCAGTGTTCATATCTCTAGCTTTAAATCCACTAACTGATTCCTTTTTCAAAGATTGTGATATTATAAAGGAAAATAGATTTTATTTCCATATGTTTTTTTTAGAAAATTCAGGTTTCTTACTGGATAATAGAGGGTCAGAGTTTTTTGATAAGAACTCAGAAGATTCAAAAAAAGAACATTTTAAATATGAAATTATTTACTCTTGGGGAAAACAGATTTTTAAATGTGCTCAATTTGTTCATAAAACTGGTGCATATATTGCAGAGATAATTGAAGATGGAAACCTTTTCTTAGCTCCAAACAATATTTACTTGTCAAGAGTGAATACTTCGAACTCAACAAGTAAAAGCAGTGATGATTCTATGAAAGTATATGTTGATTCTCAAAAAGTTATGTTAGATTTTAAGAAAACTTGTAACAATTATGAGAAATTAAAAGAAATTTTTGAGAATGGAAGAGATGTATGGTATTCTAACAAAAACAAGGAATGATTAAATATATAAAAAAACAAAAATAATTCTTTTTTCTGAAACTTTTAAAAAAATATATATAATTTTAATTTAATTTATAATAAATTATAATCTTTGAGCAATCTTAACAACATCAGATAAGACACCAGCAGCAGTAACAGCAGCACCGGCACCTGCACCTTGAATTATAACTGGGTTAGTATATCTCTTAGTTTTAATGGAGATAACATTGTCAGAACCCTTCAAACTAGCAAATGGATGAGAGTTGCTGTATTTTTGAATACCAACAGAAACTTTGTTTTCCTTAACATCAACAGCACCAACAAATCTTAATACTTGATTTTCCTTGGCAGCTTCTTCCTTTAATTGTTTAATTTCGTCATCATGTTCTGGTAATTTTTCCATAAATTCTTGAGAAGTTGGAACCTTGTCCAAATTACCAGGAATAAAGGAGTTTACTGGGAAAGAAGAAGCAGATTCAATCTTTAAACCAGAGATTCTAGCTAAGATAGTAACTTTTCTAGCAACGTCCATACCACTTAAATCATCTCTTGGATCTGGTTCAGTGTAACCTAAAGATTTAGCTTTAGCAACAATTTCAGAAAATTTGATGTCTTCAGAGGAGTAAGTGTTGAAAATGAAAGATAAACTACCGGAGAAAATACCTTCAATTTTTTCAACTTCATCACCAGTTTCAATAATTTCTTTCAAAAAATTAACTACTGGTAAACCAGCACCAACAGTGGCTTCATGATAGACTAAACCATCTTTTGGATTACCAGTGAAAAGTTGTTCCCATAATTCTAAACTGGAGGAGAAAGCTTTTTTGTTTGGAGTAGCAATTGAAATACCACTGTTAACAAAGTTAGGATAAGAATAAGCCCATTCTTCATTAGAAGTGTTATCAACTAATATAGCTGGAGCTTTAGTATCTTTTTTCAAGAATTCGATAACTTGAGCAGGAGATAAAGCACCATTAACAGCATTAGCTTCAATGTAAGATTTCCAGTTTGTGGCAGTGATAGGTAAGCTGGAGTAGTCATTAGAAATCAAATGACTATCGTATCTTAAAATAGCTACAACATTGTATTTGATGTAATTAGACTTTAAAGATAATAGTTGTTCCAAAAAAGAAGAACCAACAACACCAGTACCGACAATTGCGATATTAACAGTTTTCAAAGACATTATATTTAAAATTAAAAAAGAGATAAAAAGGTAGTATATTAAACTTTAAAGCTTTTATTATTTAAGTTGGTTAAAAGCTTTATATCTTTTTATAAAAAAAATATGTTTAAATTTCTTTACAGCTTTTGTATTATTTTAAAGAATGAATTAAAAAAAAATTTATACACATATTTATGACTGTTTTTTTCAATTTTTTTTTTCAGTGTTTATTGTGGGATAAAAAAATTTATTTTTTTATTTTTTACCACACACTTTTTTTACAATAATACATGTGATTACACTAGAAAAAACAAAAAAAAACGATAGTTCACATTCAAGCTGTACAACACATGAGCTTGTTTAATTAATTTCGTTAACAATATGATTTAAATTATTAAAAATACATAATGCTTTATTTTATTATTGAATAAAAATTAGAATATATCATTTTTAAATTGATGGTTTTTGAAGAATACCTGTACCTTCAATTTTTTTAAAAATTTGTGTCATAATAATGATAATATGATTTTTAATATCGACAAATTTTTTCGATTGAATATGATATTTTTTTAATTCATCTTCTCCAGGAAATTGGTTTAAGGATTTTAGAGTATCTCTGTATGGTATCAATACCAATGTTACAAACATTACTAATGCTGTATGTTCATATAACTGTTTATTATGGCTCCTTTGTTCAAACATACCAATAATATCCATGAGTCTTTCTTCTGGATCCCATCTATAAACTAGATTGTTTAATTCATCATTAACAGATGCAGATGATTTAATATATGAATTCTTCAAATATTCCATGTTAATAGCGTTCGTGTTAAGATCTTCTAAAACAAACAATAACTCTTGCATATCAAGATCTTTATGCATTGTTAATCCATAATATTTTTTTTGAATATGTTTTGTATAAATACTCAAATATTCATCATAAATACTCATGTTACCTAAAATTCTATTATTAGCTCTTTTTAATTTTTTGAAAATGAAAGGAAGTAAAGTATATTTGTCTAACTTAACCAAAGTTTCTAATAATAGTTTGGTGAATATAGAATTGAAGACAAAAAAAAGACCTGGCTGTTCTATCTCAGCTCTTTGTATAGTAATTAATGGTTTTACAGGGGAAGTAACAGAGACAATTGGCATTATGCAATCTAAAACAGATTGAAAATCACCAATATCTTTGCTAATAGTGCATTTTAAAAATCTTTCTTGATAATCAGTTCCTATAAAACTATCAGAATTTTTTATTAACCCATTACAAAAGAAAACCAAAAGCTTCTTGAAAGACAATAAATCTATAGATAAAGTAGGTGAAATCTTCCAAACATCTTGGTTAACACCTTTAAATGCATTTTTATATTTTAGTAATATACTTATTGATTGGCTAATGTGCTTTTCAAGTTCTCTACTTGATTTTCCATTACTTTCCTTCTCTATTACTCCAACAGTGTGGTACATTTGTTGGAGAAGATTGGAAAATGCAAAAACTATGTTTTTGTTAAACCTTAAAGAAGCATCACATAAATACAAATTGTATTTCATTGATTTATAAGAAGAATTATCCAATTTTCTTTTACAAATTGAAATATAAACAGGCAAAACCCAGTAAATATCATTATTCAATAATAAATTCATATTCTGCAATTTCATCATAATGTCAAACCCTAGTACCAAATATTGGTTTGCCAAAAAATAGATAATAATGTTTTTTAAGTTTACTGTTTTACCATCATCGCTTAAATCATAGATAGAATCATTGGCGGATATACCTTCTGAATTATTAAATTTGAATGCAGATCCATGCATTGGCAAGTTTATTGCAGTAAATAAAGAAATACCAAATTTAGCATACAATAAAAACAAAGTTTCATTAAAATATTTTTCCGATTTGTTTGTTGAATCCTTGTAAAACAACTTTAGGGACATCAAAAAACATAAAATTGCCTTTTTTTGATAATTTGATATTATATCTTTTTTACTTTGAGAGTTTAACTTTTCAGCTGAAAAATTAAAATCATATTCTGCTAAAATATTATAACACTCTCCTAGCAAATACCAAGCTTCAAATGAAGAACCATTAAAAATAATGTTACTTTTTAACAAATCAATCATATTTTCAAAAGTATTAAATGTAGATGTATGTGTTCCAGTGAAAAGAGTATTATAGTCAAAGCCTTTTTGCTTTCTCACATAATAAACAGACAATAAATTGACTGCTGCAGCTAGTAAAATTTTAGTTTTAACAATTCTTTCAAAAACAGTTCCAGTTGGTATGATGCTCAAACTGTTTTTAGTTTTAATCAAGCAATCATAGTCCAAATCTTCTGATAGATAAGCATCTAAAAATTTTCTATTTACTTGTACATTTGAATTAGTTAAATATTGTTTCCATGGAATGAAAAGTATAATACTTTCTATATCATTTTTCAAGAAAGTTGGTTCATATAACTTCATGATCAAATTTGAATTCGTGGACAAATAAGACTTCATTATGTAATTACACAACAAATATGAATCTAAAGGATCCATAGAATCAGCTTTTTCAGTTAAATGCTTTTCAACACTAGCATTTAAAGTAAGTCCACAATTACAGTACATACATTGCTGTAGTTGTTTATTAGATTCTGGAGAAGCAATATCGAATAAAGTTCTTTGTGCGTATAACAAAAAATTTCTATTAGCATAATCACAACATTCAAGTTCAGCTAATAGAAAATGTTGATTTTGTAAAAAATTTACAATCAATTTTTTTTTATTTTCATTAAAGTTTGATGACACAATTTTTTCATAAGAAAATGATATAACTGTACTAAAATAAACCAACAATGACTTCCATTTTTTTCCTGATGTTTTTGCTTTGGCAAAAAATGATTCATCTTTTATTAATTCACTATGCACTATAGTTTCATAGTTTATGACAGAATAGATTAAAAAGTATATCTCTAATACTATATTGAAATCATAATATGATCTTTGAATACCAGAATTATGATTTTCACTAAAACTACCAACCTCTTTTAATAAAAATTGGCAATAAGTTTCTAGTATGTCATACAATTTGTTCAAAATTTTCAATAAATTCAATTTTCTTTGAAAAGGAGAAGTATTCAAATACTCTTTACTTTCAAGTAGAATTTTGAGTTCAAATATAATTTTAAGAAAACATTTATCTATTAGTTTAAATTCAAGTTCATCTTCAATGGATATACTTTTAAAAATTGTAGTCCATATCTCAAATCTAACAAATGGATCATGTATTGAGCTAACAAACTTGGCTAGAATATAATTCCAGGTAGTCAATTCAGATACAGTCTCTATAATGGAACTTGGATTAAATAAAACTTCCAAAATTTTACTTAAAGAATCATTTTCTTTATTTGAAATCAGAGATTCTTTCATTGATAAAAGCTGTAAGGTATTAAAATTGACAGCCGGAATTTCACTATAATTGTAATTTTCTATAGTATATCCGCTTCTTAAAGACTGGAGTTGATTTTTAATAATCTGAAATTCTGTAATGAAAGAGACAACATCATCTCTCATTAAAGATTTTTCATAAAAGATGTTTGCCCATTTTAATCTTACAATTGTCTTTGGCCCTAAGGATTCAAATTTCAAAGCTGAGGAAGAATGAAAAAATTTAAAATTCCAAGCTTCAATTTTTTCTCTAAGTGATTCAACATTATCAAATAAATCTCCACTTTTGTGTTTCAATCTGTTCAATTCCTTTAAGTTTTTTAAATAAATATTAATAAGCATTTCATAAATACCAACTCCAAATAAAAAATCATTACTATCACTAGGATTTAAATTCTGTAATAGTTGATCTTGACAACATAAAACAAAAAACTCAATAATGTAAGACATTTTTGTAGGCCATAATAAATCACTTACCAAACATTTGGAATCACCACTATAGTTATCTACAAGTAAAATTTTTAACAATTCAATTCTAATTTGTTGATAGTGCACATTATTTGTGGTATTAACATTATTTAAAAAAGTGTAATAACCTTCATTATAAAGCTTTGGTGCTTCTTCAGTTTCAACATCATGTAATGAATGAAACAATTTATCTATAATATGTTCTACGATATCATTACTGTTATTTGAAGAAATATCACTTGTTTGCTTCTTTGCTGCTCCTATAAATTGTTCAGACAGTTGTTTGTCCCATTTTGCAAAACAATCATAAACATCTGATATACAATATTGAAAATCTCCATAGACTCTCAAAAACTCAAAACTTTTAATATCGTTCGCATTTACAAATTTTAGGTGACATTGAATTGGTGTTATACTGATGGAATTTAACAATATTTCAAAGTTTGACAAGTATTTTGACTGTAGTTTCATATCTGCCACTTCCTTTTGATAGTCTTCTGCAAGATTCCTTACTCTTTGACTCACACGTTTTTTATGATTACCATGAGATTCATGACCATCAACACCCATAGCAACAGAAGCAGATGAAAGAAAGGAATCTGGATTTTCTGTGGAGTGTTTTCTTTTTAATTCTAAGTTGTTTATAAAAGTGGCATTATCGTTATCATTTTGGGTATTTTCATACATTTTTGAGTTTCCAACTAAGTTCTTAGCGTTTATTGACTCAGTTTTTTCTTTATTTATTAAAGTTGTATTTGGTTGTTGTTGAAATTCTTTCATTTTTGCTTCATCCTTGATTTTAAAGATTACTTCTGATAGTGTTTCATCAATTGCTAAATTGTTATAAGGATCTGGATTCTCTTTTTTAAAATTGTAAATGTAATTCTCAGCAGGAACTAGATCATAAAATTTAGATACTAAAGTATTCCATCTGTAAAAATCCACATCAATTTCTTCTTTTAATTCATTGTATTGTTGCTTAGAAATTTTCTGTTGCAAGTTTATGTATCTATTTAAATGTTGAAAAACTTTTGGAGATGAATAAATTCCTTTTTCTCCAGATTGTAATCCCATACCATTTTCTTTTAAAATTAAATCATTCATAACATCACTCAAATCCATTTCTGTATCATGTATGGACTCTAAAGTCATTATTTCTATGGATATAAGTTTCTTCCATTTAGGAAGTAAAAAAGTTGAGTTTAATAAAAATTTATCTTCTACCAGTATTGTTTCTAATATATTTCTTGTAAGTTTTTTTGATCTAAAACTTATTAAAAAATTTAAAATCAAATCTATTAGTTTTATATCTGGAGATATGGCATCTTGAAAACATAGACATTTCAAAGCAGTAATCAACACACTTTTCATGACATACACGAAATTTTTCCAACAAATTTTTTTATTAGGTATTTCTTTATCCATTTCTGCAGAAGTATATTCATAAAGAACCATTGCAAAATTTCTAAATGCTAAATATCGAAGATTATCCAATTTTTCGCTTCTATATGAAAATGTGAAATCACAAATATCAGGGATAATCTTTTCTGAATCTTCTTCAATTTCTGTGGTATCAGAATCATTATCAATATCTGTATGAAAAGTTAAATATTCATTTATGTCATGTAAAGTATTTACTAGTTCTTTATCCATTCTAAAAATATCTAATGTTACCAATCCATTAAATTTGTTTATAGATTTTGTATAAAGTTTCAAATTAAATAATCTCATAGCTTCATCATATACTTCATAACCGTTTTCTATTTGTAGTTCTGATGTAGTATTATTGGTGTCTTGTTGATATTTATTGTTATCTAATGCATTATTAACAGTAAAATCTTCTAAAGCTTCAAAATTTACTGCTTTAAAAAATGACATATTTTTTAGAGGGGGTTTTTTTTAAAACTAAATTAAAAGAAGAAAGAAGGAAAGAAACTAAGGTTAAATAACGTATTTATGGTTATTATAAATATTAAATCTTTAATTATTTAATATAATTTATTACTAATTTTTATTTTTAAAATTGGTTAACAACAATAAGAAAAAAAACACTTTTCATAGTGATTTAAATTATCAAGATGTTTAATAATCGGACTTAGTTTGCAAATTATATGACGGATATAAGTGATGTCTTTGTTAATAACAGTGGTCGTGTTTATATAAGTTATAATTATGTTTATACTAATGGAGTAAATCTAAATGGTTTCTTTTATATGATTCTTTATATTATAACTACTTGCTTAAATGTAGAAAAGTAACTTTGAATATAACACTGCACGCCATATAAAACTATCCTTCTTTAGGATAAAGCACATTTTTCTGTTGTGACCGTGGCTTTAGATCGATATCTCAGAGCCAAGAAAATATCACATGATCACATGCTGAAAAAATTAATAGCATTAGCGTTATTATTTTCTTTTTTTTTTCAAATATTTAGTTTATTTGTATTTAGACATGTTAGTATTAATTTTTCTTCTTCTTTATCGTTAGAAAAATATACAAATAAATTTATTATTAAAAAAAAACAAATAATAAACCAGATTACTTACTTATATTCTAAAACTAATGGGTTCAATAATTAGTAAGTTTCTTGTATACTTTCATGAATGGAAATCACAACAAGTAGCTGATTCAAATATTCTATCATTAAAAGAGTATTTAAATATATGCAGCTTAGAAAACGTCAAAAATTTGAAACCATCAAATTTGAAAATATGTTGTGGTAATCAATCTGCTGACATGGATTCTGTCATGTCTGTTGTAATTTATTCATATTATAATTATTTATATAATGCTAAAGTCATTCTACCAGTAATCAATATTCCAAGAGAAGATTTGAAATTAAGAAAAGATATAGTAAATCTTTTAGGAAAAGTTGGTATAAATAAGGATACTGAGTCAAAAAAATCTCCTTTAATTTTTATTGAAGATATTAAGCAATTGAAAAAAGTATCTAAATGCAGTGTTGATGCTATTTTAGTTGACCACAATGAACCACAAGGTGTTGCTATAAACACTATAGATAAAGTAATTGGAATAATAGATCATCATGAAGATACAAAGTCATATGATAAAGAATTGATTCAATCACTTGACAATCCTTTAATAATACAAACCTGTGGATCTTGTACTTCATTAATAACTAATTATTGGCTACCAAAGTTACAAACAACTAAAGTTAATAATACAGTTATGAAGCTGGGTTTAGCTGCAGTACTTTTGGACACTTCTAATTTCAAATCTAAAGTTGAGTCTCCAGATTTACAAGCATTAGTTTATTACAAAAACGCTTTATCAAAAACATTTGATTTCAAATTTTTTTTCAAACAGTTGAAGAGTGATAAAAGCGATTTAGAGGGATTTGATATGTTTGATTTGCTTAGAAAAGATTTTAAATTATTTGAATTTAGTGGTTACAAAATTGGAATGGCTTCATTAGGGGAATCTATGGAAGCCTTTGTTGCCAAGTTTGGAGTTTATTCAATAAAAGAGGCCTCTAATAAGTACTATAGACTAAACTCTATGGATCTTTTATTATTATTAACAAGTTATAGTGATTCTAAAAAAAATCATAAAAGACAAATTATATTTTATAGTGGTGAAAATGTTGAACTTGAAACTAAAATTGTTTCTGCGATAAAAGATGATTTAGAATTGGTAGAGTTGAATGATTTCCATGAACTTTCAGCTTATCAACAGAACAAAGACACTGCAAGTAGAAAACAAATTGCTCCTATAGTTGGTAAGGCATTGGGAAATATATAATCAAATAAATAACATTATATTATATATAACTCAATTTCCAACTCTTTTTTATATTTGCACTTTTATCAAACACTACATTTTTATTAATTTTTTCAATATAATCTATAACCATTTCAAAAGCACCTAATTGTTCAAGGTCTTCATCTTCCAAGATTATTTCTTCAAAATTATGCTTGAGCTCTAAATCTTGTAAAATCTTTTTGTCATTTAAATCTTTCTCATCCAACTTTTGATACATTATCTTAAGTCTATTCTCTAATTTTACATCATCAATTCCAATACTTAATCCATAATCAAAACACCAAATAAGTAATACTAGTCCAGAATTGGCTTGTTTTTTAGACTTTATAGTAAAAAATCTTGAGCCAAAATTTTTAATGTTTTTCAATATTGTTAACGCCAAATAATCATATATCTCATATTTAATATCAATTTTTGCATTACTGTTAGCAACAACTACTTTTTGTTTAAAAATTTTACATGTTGTGTGTTCTTCACTTTTATTATAAACAGAACCCAATAACTTGTCACAATTGTAACAATGAACTTTATTTTTTGTCAATTTCAAATCTTTGGTAAATAAATTTAAATTTATCAAGTAATAAGAATCACTAATTAATAAAGTGTCATATTTTGGTAAGATCTTATTAGAAAATATTTGACCAAGACTTAAATTTTTTTCATTTTCTTTTTTAATATCTGGTTTATGACAATGCCAAAGATCCATCATTTCTCTCCAGTTTTCATCAGGTAATTCTAACATTTTAGGAAAATTTTTATCAATTCTGAAAAGTTCTCCAGAACAATAAAAACAATTAACAGTTAAAAAACCACTAACATCATTTTTTAAAGCTTTTGTTAATTGGGATTTACTACAGGAATCTCTTTTTGTAATCAAGTCATCTATATCTGGTTTAACTAATCTGTTTATTATATATTTACATCGTAGTGTTTTGTTGTTAACTTTTAAAGTTTTGATAATATCTTCATTCAAAATAACTTCAAAAGGCAATTTATATATTTTTGATTGTCCATTATATGTAATTATAATCTGATTACCTATGTCACTTTTAAACTTATCACTATTGGTTACAGAAATAATTTCTCCATTAGTATGAATTTGTACCACACCTATATTAGATAATAATTCAACAAAAATTTTAGCTTCCATTTTCAATTATTTATCAGAATAATGATGGATATAAAAAATATATATTTTATAAACACAGATGTGTTGCTTTGAATGGTATTTTTTTTTTGTTCACTTAATCTTAACAAAATCAGTTTAATTTTTTTTTTTCATATATCAATGTAGAAATTATTTACGGTAAAAAAAAAGATAATTCATTTGTTTGTAAAGGCAATGAAAGATTTTTTTTTTTTTTTAACAGGGAAAACTATATAATGTTGAATATCCAAAAAATTATATAAAAATTGATTAGTTTATACATATATCAATGTCTCAAGTTAAAGTTTGTGAAATAACAGGTAAGGAAATTTTAGTTAGAAGTGAAGAAGATGAAAAAAATAATTTCTCTTTTCTAGATGTAATCAAGAAAACAGATAATGTTCCTGAAGATTATTTAAACAACAAAAATTTCATTAATAACAACATCATTCTTCAATCTCATGATAATTCATTTTGCTTTGGATATATGCTTGTCTCTACATACAACAAAATAATTGCAAATAAAAATTTGAAGAAACATTTTGATAACTTATTTTTAAATATAGAATCTGATGAAATTCATAAACAAAAAAAATTAGTTTTAAAACCAATTGTTAACTCTAATGAATCATATAATGATCTTTTTGACACTTTTTCTTTAGCTGTTAAAGAAAGCATGCTATTTGAATGTACAAAAGGTTGGAGAAATGAAAAATATACAGTTCAAACAAAAGATAAAAAACCATATTTTATGATCGAGAGAGCAATGGTTACCATATTTGGTATTTTGACATTTGGAATTCATGTTAATGGCTTCTTTTATGATAGCAATTCAAAATTAAGAATGTGGATTCCGAGAAGATCCAAAACCAAAGCTACCTGGCCATTAAAATTAGATAATGTTGTTGCTGGTGGTTTAGGAAATGGTGATGGGGTTGATAAAACTCTTTGGAAAGAGTTGAAGGAAGAAGCCAATCTAGATAAATCCACAATAGTAAACAATATCAAAATGGTTGGTTCTTTATCTTATTTTTATTTTTCAGATGATCTAGACACATGTAAATTTGAAGATGAACAAAACGTTATAACATCAGAATTAGAGTTTATTTATGATTTAGAGTTTCCTACAACTGTAATTCCAAAAATAAATGATTCTGAAGTACATGAGTTTAAGCACTATAGTCTTCAAGAGTTGGTTGACCTTTTAAAAAGTAATGATTTTAAACCAAATTGTTCTTTAGTTGTTGTTGATTTTTTGATAAGACATGGATATATAAACGTAACCAATGAGCCAAATTATTCAGAGATACTATTAAAAACTCACAGAAGACTTCCATTTAATATGATGTAAGGAAATTAAAAATATCAAATCTATTTTTGTTTTTTTTTTTTGTTCTAAAAAGTTATTTATATAAATAATGTTTTGTTTTGTATCATAACCTTTTTAATTCTTTTAATTGCTTTTTTTTTTTTTTTACTTTGTGTATTGTAACTTAATATCAAACCATTCTCTTGCTTTAGTTTCTTCTACAGTTAAAGTTTCTAATCCATATATCAATGCTCTCCAATAGTTGAAAAACAATACCAAACTAATAATAATAACAATAGCCAACATATGTAGTTTCATATTATTTATTTTTTGAGTCTTTTCATCTTGTACTTTCTTATCATTATCTTCTTCTTGATCATTAGGAGCAAGTTTAATGAATGATGCAATTTCTATAAAGTGAGCTGTGAAAACACATAATATTAAATGAGCTGGTAAATAATGATGCAAAAATTTCTGTCTATTCATTAAAAAGAAAGGCAAATAATGACATAACCAACCTAATATCAACCATAAAGAAGTACCATATAACTGATCTTTTACATCATTTGTTAAGAATTTGAAACCTCTTCTTTCAACGATTAAATCCAAGGCAATCAAAATAACATATATTATAACAACAGCAACTTGTAACCACCATCCGACCAAATTACCAATAAAGAAAATTTGTCTTCTTGTAACGTCATCGTTCCAATAAGAAACACCTGACAAACTTAAAGGCCATTCTTCTGGACTGGAAGCAAATGGATGTTCAGAAGGTAATCCATTGTTTGCTGCAAACATTTTCTTTTGTAATTCTACATACTTATTGAAAAATGAAATTTTTGGTTTTTCATATCTAGAAGAACTAGAAAAATCTCTTTCAGCTGGTAAATCTTTAATCTTTTCCATGCTCCAGACTTGATTTAGTGTTTCATGAACTTTTTTATTTCCATTAACTTCATAATGATGTAAAGCCCATTCCGGTAATATTGAATCTTGTTCTGTTAGCAAAGCAACTTGTGTTTTTGCATGAATCAATCTGAACTTGTTATATTTAGTCTTCATTTGTGGAACTTTTGGATCCATTGCTTTACCAGAAACAAAATCTAATTTGAATAAAGTAAATTCATAATCTTCAGGACTTAAGTTTTCAGCAGGAATAGTGGTGATTTCTTCATTTGTTGGATGTAATGGTGAAGCAACATCATGTGCTTTTAATAGGGTATTACTATTTACATGCTTCAACTGAACTACTGCATTAAAAGCTACACCATGGTTGTTATTTACTCCTTCAACAGTAGGCAAGATTTGCCACCATGAATTGTCATCACCATATTCATTTGGAGTACAAGTAACCTGTTGTCCTTGAGAAGAAATTCTGCCATCAGGGTATTGGAATGGGTATTTTAAATTCTCATTAGAATAAAGCATACAATCAGCATCAGAAGACTTAAAGTTGACTATATCAAAGTAATTCAAATCTCTAGATTCTTTCAAAATTGGTGATTCTTGTAAATTTCTTTGGAACTCTGGTGACATAAAATCGTCACCTGGACCTGATTTATACAAAATTTGAAAATGTAAATAAAACCAGAATAAATAGTAGATGAATGGGCAAATAATCAAGGCTTGAACTCTTAACAAAAGATGTTTTAATAAAGTTTTATCTGATATTTTGGCATTTTTATCAAGTAATTGCCATAAATTGAATGCCACAGCAACACCAATCATCAAAAAAGTCAAAACACCAACATATTTAATAGAAATGACAAATGATAAGAATAAACCAGTCAAGTTCAACCATAAATACCATGACCAAGTAAAATTCTTTTGAATATTTAATTGTAGCTTATAGAATCTAATAAATGCATAAATACTAGCAACAATCCAAAAATTCAATTGTGCATCCAACAAGATAAGTCTTGATTCAATAATATGTGAGTTATCAAAAACTACCAACATAGCACCTAAAAGACAAGTGATAGGTTTCATCTTCAACTCCTTTAGTATTTTAAAGATCAAAGAACAAATACCTACACCCAGGAAACAGTTAAATAGTCTGTATAACAAAAAAGGAACACCTTCAGGGTATGCTATACCAATATCATCAAACTTAAATTCACCATTATATTTTACTAATTTACCTAGTAAATATGTGCAAATTTTACCCATTGGTGGATGAAGATCAAAAAAAAATTCATTCTCTAAATAATGAGATGCAAATTTACCAAAATGTACTTCATCAAAAATAACTTCTGAAGGTTTGTTAATGTATACTAATCTAGTTAATAAACCAAAAATCACAACTATGTAGTGATAAATAATGTATAATTTATCTGAATTTTCTGTTAATGATTTAAAAAGTAAAGATCTTGTACCCAAGTATTCATAACTTGGATTATAATGTTTATCTTTTGTACCAATCTCAGCGTTATTGATCTTAGTTTTGCTGTTAACCATTGATTTAAAAAATAAAAATTATTAAAAATCCTAAAGGATGGTGGTTTGAAAAAACAAAAAAATAAAATTTTTTTTGACATTATTCTTTTTGCTTATATATATATATATTTATTTTTAAAAAATGTTTATTTATAAATTTTTAAGTGACAACAAAGCATCTTATAAAAATAAAAAAAAAAAAAAAGTTTATAGTTTGGATTATATCCGATGATATTTGATTAATTATTATTTTTCGTTTACTCAACCTTACAATTTAAGACTTAAATAAAGGTTGTTACAATATATATATAAATATATAATTTATGCTTGATTCGACTTAATAAATGATATTTCCTCAGAAAATTTATTCCACATTTCATATGATGAAAAATTTAAAGAACTATTAGATTTATCATTACATTTTGAAGACTCTTTTTCAGCATATTCCTCTTTGTTATTGTATCTTACACATGATCTATAAAATTTGACACATTCAATTATAAGTTCATTTCTTAATTTTATTGTAGTACACAAATGCTTGTTTTTAGAATATATTGAAGAGATCCATTTGGGTTTTTTAAGCAAAACTTCAGAAGAAATAAAAAAATTGTTTTCATCATCATCTTTATCCAATAATTGTATCAATTTTACTGTATAGTTGTAATCTAAAGTTACAGACAACCTCATATCAATTAATGATTTACATCTTTCAACTCTTGTTGCCAAATTTTTATCTCTGTCTAAAAATATTGCTGATAAAATTTCAAAATCATAAGTTACTACATAGTTATAAACACAAGTAACAATATCTGAAAAAGTTGGAATTTTCCAAAATGTAGCTCCTATTATAGGTTTACAAGATAATATTTTATTAATATATGAAAAAGCTACTTGAAAACAATTATTTCCATTTGAGTCTTTATCATACAAAATAAAATTTTCATCATCAATCACCTCAATTTTAGGATATAATTTATAAAGCAAACAATGTCTTCTTATATCTTTACATAAAACTGTTTTGTTTGTAGCAATCTCAAAAACTTTTTTGTAGTTAGAAAAATATACTATAAGATCATTAGGAAGAACACACAATTCTTTAACTTTAATATGTTCCTTTTTAAAATCATCAAATTGCAATTGCAAGTTTGCTATGTTTGAATCATAAAACTCCTTACTGTTTTGAAATTTAGTAGCAAAAATGTCTTCGTTTCCTTTAGTTATCTCTTCTAACGATTTAATCTCAGATTTTATTAATAGTTTTTCTTTTTTCAATACTTCAATACTTTTCTTTGCATCTTCAATATTTACTAAAATATTATTATAATTAGTATCATTGTAATATTTTTTTTTCAACTCATCCATTTCCTTACTTAAAACTACTTGCTGTACTTCAAGTTTGTTTTGAAAAATTTCATTCACATTAGAAGTTTCTATAAATTTTTGGTTACATGATTTTTCAAATTCAAGATATTGTTTTTTTAAATTTGCAATTTCTGTATTTGAAATATCTTTATTATCAGTTTTTTTTTGATTTGTAATAATTTCAGCTAACATTTTAGCAGTTCTTAAAGTTTCTTGTTTAATATTTTCAGTCTTAGCATTTTCTTGCTCAATTTTGAGAATTTTCTCATTCTGAACCTGAATCAGTTTGTTGATACTTTCGTCAATAGTAAAAATGTTATCCCTTAAAGATGTAATGGATTTCATTTCATTTTTAAAATGATATGATAATTCTAAGCTATGCTTATTGCATTGGCCAATATCTTGAGATATATTGCTTAAAGCATTTAACATTGATGTAAAAATTAAACTTAATTGGTTGTTTAATTGGGTATCACTATAAGAAGATTTTAAATTTACTTTGATTAGTTCTAAAGATTTTTTTAAAATGTCAATGTTTTTGGAAAAAAAATCAATTTCTGATTGTATCTTACCAAAGTTACCACTGAAAGTGGTTTCTGCTTTTAATACAGTATTATTAATTAATTTTTCAAAATCATTAACCAAAGAAGCTGTTGTTTTTTGTTTTTTTGTGATTGGAGATCTTTCTGCACTACTAGAATCAGGTGATGATCTTTTACTAAGAATAGTTTTAGATTTAGGAGAGATAACTTTTTTATTGGTAGGTGATTTAAGTAGTATTGTATTATTTTTCAATTCATTAGATGTGTTACCAGTAGAAGTATTGTCAATGGAATTGCTTTTGTTAGTAGATCCTGCTTTAATAGCAGAATTTAAAAGATTACCTATATCTGTTTTGTTCTGAAGAGTAGCCAGTGTTTTAGTTTTTAATGAATCGACTTTTTGGGAAACTGGAGATTTATTAATTGCTAATTTTATATTATTTGTTTTAGGGTTAGCAGGAACAAGGGCAGTTACAATCTTACTAAAGCCAACTTTCTTGGATGTTTCAACGTTAGTAGAGAAAAGTTGAATTTTACTATTAATGAGATCAACACCAGGAGAAGACGTGCTAGCTGTAGTGTTAGATGTAGAATTGCTGGAAACAGGTAAAATATTATTACCATTTGGACTTACACTATTAGATGGGACATTACTAGCATTTGTATTATATGTATTTACTGAAACAAGGGTACTTTTGTTTATGTAATTAGTTTTATTGACTTCATCAGTACTCTCACTAACTTTGTTTTTATTATTTTCAGCTTCTGTTATAGCTGCTATGTTAGGCTCTATGCTACTACCTTGAAGTTTTGATATAGAATTAGCATGTGATGATTTTTTTATGTGGTTTTCAGATTCAGAAGTATCTCCCATTTTAGATGAAGAACTTGAAGTTTTGTTCATGGCAATTTTTCAAATATATTTTGAAGTGTTGATGAGAAAGGATTGGTTTAATTATTAAATGTTTTTTTTATTTATTTCATTTCATTAAGATACATATAAATATTTTAAAAGATAATCAAAACTTGAAAAAAAAAAAAAAAAAACTTCTTTTCGCGTTTTAAACTAGATCTAAAAGTGTTTTTTTTTTCTTTTTTCATATGATTATGGTAAAAACATTGAGTACGCGCGTAAAATTATCGAAAAAGTTTAGAAAAAAAAAACTTCAACATTAAAGAATACTTTTTAAAAACAAAGCTGATCAGTATAACTTCTATAAATCCAATAACATATATTCATTAGAAGATATATATAAAGAATGTTAAAATTATACAAAAATGTTAAGTTTGCCAATATTAGAACCTTAAATACAAATATTTCTTTAACAAGTATTAGATGTTATAATAATAGATTTCAAAGTAAAAGTTTATCAACAAGTTCTTCTTCCTCAATTGACAATATACCAGATTTGAATGATACCGATAATTTTGATGAAACTAATATCAAAAAGAAATCTTATGTTACTAAACCATTAAAAGATGTAATTAACACAGTTTCTCTTCACAACACCACTACTAGAAGTGCAGAAATTTCTTCAAAAGAAAATGACACTGACTGGACAATTTCTTTTAAAGGGTTATCATATGAACCATTTTCAACAGAAGCTTGTAAAATTTTGCAAGAACCACTTGTAAAAACTGATATTGAAATTAAACCCGATGGTATTTTATACTTGCCTGAGATTAAATATAGACGTATATTGAACAAAGCTTTTGGACCTGGTGCTTGGGGTTTGGTACCAAGATCTGAAGCTGTTATAATAAATAGTAATATTGTTACAAGAGATTACGCTTTGGTAATTTTAGGTAGATTAGTATCTTTATGTTCAGGTGAGCAAACTTTTTTTGGTGATGACCAAATTATTACTTCTTTGGAAGGTTGTAAGAGTAATGCATTAATGAGATGTTGTAAAGACTTAGGTATTGCTTCTGAACTTTGGGACCCTATTTTTATTAATTCTTTTAAGAGTAAATATTGTAAAGCACAAGTAGTTGAGCATATGAAGACAAAATCTAAAAAAAGAGTTTGGATGAAGAATACTGATAACACTCCTCCATATCCATTCAAATTATGTAAATAGATAATATATATATTAGTTGTGTTTTTTTTCATTTACAAAAAATTTAAATTTAATGTAACGTTGACTACTTAAGAATAAAATATTTCCGAAAAGGCCCACGGGTTTATTTTTTTTGCGCAAATAAATAAATAAATTAATTAACTCGCTCAAAACCAAAAAAAACTAATATATATAAATTTTTTTGTAAAAAAAAAAAAAAAAAAACATACACAAATAAAACAACTCAATTTAGAACAATATAATATATATATTAAAAAGAAAAGAAACTTAAGTAAGTATAAACCATACTGATTATTGTTATAGTATATATATAGTTTCAAAACAAAAATGTTAAAAAATTTAAAATTTTTTATACTATATATTGGTATAACAAGTTTACTTTTAAGATTATCAAGATGTTCTGAATTAGATTATATCCACTCTCCTTTGCTTATACAAGATATTAATTTCTTACACACAACTGACACACATACATGGTTAAAAAATAAATTTGGTATTGATTGGGGTAACTACAACACATTTATTAAGAATTTTAGAGAAAAAATATCACCAGAAAAGGATTTAATTGTAATTGATACAGGTGACAAGATTGATGGAAATGGTTTAGGAGATGCAACGACTCCAAAAGGGCTTATGTCATATGACATTTTTAATATGAATATGGACCAAATGGATTTATTAACAATTGGTAATCATGAACTTTATACAAGCTCTAGCAGTTACATTGAATATTATACTGCAGCTAAGGATAATGCCAAATATGTTTCCTCCAATGTGGAATTTTTTGATAAAAAATTAAATGATTGGGTACCTTTTGGTAACAAACATAGATACTTTGAAACTGCAACTGGTAAAAAAGTTTTAGCTTTGTCATTTTTGTTTGATTTTCAAAGATATAATGAATTTGCTAGAGTCACTCCTATAGAAAAAGAAATAAAAAAGGACTGGATTCAAAAAGATCTATTTGGTGAATTCAATGATGATAATATTGATTTATTACTTATATTCGGCCATTTACCTATTCAACATGGCCAAAACCAAGAACTTTTATCATTGCATGAATTTTTAAGACAACATTTCAAAACATCAATAATTCAATATTTCGGTGGTCATTCCCATATAAGAGATTTTATTTCAATAGATGATAAAGCTACAGCTTTACAAAGTGGAAGATTTTGTGAAACTTTAGGATTTTTAAGTTTAAATTTGAATGAAAAACCAAATTTTTTCAGAAAATATTTGGATTTCAATAGACAGTCCTTTGATTATCATTTAAACTCTGTAAATGCAAACCCAATAGATTGGTCCAAAAAAAACGAAATATCCCAAAAGATTGATAATATTTTTGAAATTCTTCAATTAGGAGAAGTTAAAGGTTATATCCCAGAGACATACTACATGAACAATAAGCCATTGAATTCAAGAAATAACCTGTTTAATCTAATAACAAATAAGATATTACCAAGAATGGAAAAACCAATTGGAAGAGAAAACGTTAAAAGATTGATAACAGTCAATACTGGTTTGATCAGATTTGATCTTTTGGAAGGTAGTTTTACAGAAAATACAAAATATCAAGTCTCTCCCTATGATAACAAATGGAGAGCCATTTCAATTCCATATCATTTTGCTAGAAATATCAAAGATTATTTAAATTCACAATCTTCAATCTTATCTTTATCAGCATTGCATCCTGTAGCTGAGAAACATTTGAATATTGAAACTTTTGAACAAGATACTTTTAATATGAGAATATTATTACCAGAAGAAAAAAGTAGAAATAAACAATACAACTTACCATTAGGACCAGTAACTTGTGATGATTTTGGTTGTGATGGTGAAGATACTTTGCATAAACCTTTGAATTATTTCAGAATGCCAAATGTTGTTCAATATTCTGATATTGTTACGAGTGAAACAGAAGAAGTTGATTTCGTTTATTTAGATTTCTTTGAATTAGAGGTCTTTAGAGCTTTAAACACAATGAATTATGAAGGTGCTTTAAATAGTAGACCTTATATTTCTAGAGGAGTTGTTCCTCTGTTACAAGAATATTTTGGTTTATCAAAGGAGATTTAAAAAAAAAAACAAAAAGATTTAGAAAATTTTTATATCATATTTAAAAAATATAAGTTTTTTTTTTAAGAATTTGATTATTTAAAAAAACAAAAAGTTTTTTTTTTAAAACTATATATTGCAATATATTTAGATTACAATAGAATAATAAACATCTTATGCTTTAAACCTATATAAAATTATTTGTTTGTTTTTTATGTTAATAAAGAACGGAGGAAATGTGGGGAGAAAAAGGGAGAAACTAATTAATAATCGAAATAATTTAATCAGATCTAGCTCTCTTTCTGTCTCTTTCTTCAGCAATGGTCAACTTAATACCCTTACCCTTTGGTAAAGAGATCAATTCCTTACCTTGTTCACCAATGGCGAAAACGTTACCTAATCTGGTGACGAAAGAGTTACCTAAGGTATCCTTGATGTGGACTAAATCGAAACCACCATCGTGTCTTTCTCTGTGAGTGATAACACCGATTCTACCTAAATTTCTACCACCGGTAACGTAAACTAACTTACCAGTATCGAACTTAACAAAGTCAGTAACCTTACCAGATTCTAAGTCAATAACAACAGTGTCATTGACTTTGATGTTTGGATCTGGGTATCTGATAGTTCTACCATCGTGGGTAACAATGTATGGAATACCTTGCTTACCTAATTGAACTTTCTTGACTTTACCTAATTTGTATTTAGATTCTTCATCAGAGATTCTGTGGACAGCGAATCTACCCTTGATGTCGTAGATTAATCTGAAGTGTTCGTTAGCAGCTTCAATGGAGATAACATCCATGAAACCAGCTGGGAAAGTAGCATCAGTTCTAACCTTACCATCAACCTTAACGTGTCTTTGCATTAAGATAGACTTAACTTCTTTACCATTCAAACCGTACTTGGTTTTGTTTCTTAAGAAAACAATCAATGGTAAGGATTCTCTCAATTTGTGTGGACCTGGAGAAGCCTTTGGAGCGTAGACACCGGATAACTTGTCTAACATCCAATGCTTTGGAGCGCTTAATCTTTTTTGATGTTTACCTCTATTTAAAAAAAGTATTTGTTTGTAATGATGTATTATAGAAAAAAATGATATAAACTTGTTAGTAAGGTTAAAAATTCTTTTTTAAAATTATAAATTTTCTTTTTTAAAAAAAAAACTAAATAATAAGCAAAACTAACATAATATATTATTTATTCAAATATTAAATCTTTTAAAATTCTATTTTTTTTGAAAAAAAAGTACGGCAAGAAGTTTCAAAGTAGTAACGAAAAGAGGAAGAAATTCTTTGATAATCAATTTACAGTTTATTGTAAAACATTAATCATATGTATAATTTTTCGATAAAGTGAAAAAATATAATTAATGTTTTTTTTTTTCAAACAAATTTACTACTGGGCTGTTACTTTTTAAATAAAAAAAAATTTATAAACACAATGATAATACGATAAAGGTGTTTATTAAAAGTTTTTTCAAGCATATGCACAACAATAGCCAAAACTTGTTCAAATACAATAAATGGTTAACATGAAAATAAAAGATGTGTTATTTTAAAAAAAATTAAAAAAAACACATTCTTCCCCCAACGTCAGCAACAAAGAAACTATATAAAAGCCAAACTTTCTAAAATAAAACTATAAAAAAGATTTAAGATTTTAATAATTAATAATAATTATAAAAGCTTTAAATTACTTAAAATTTTTTTTTTTTTTATTTGTTGAAA
This sequence comes from Hanseniaspora sp. CRUB 1602, assembly GCA_030573575.1. Taxonomy (NCBI): domain Eukaryota; kingdom Fungi; phylum Ascomycota; class Saccharomycetes; order Saccharomycodales; family Saccharomycodaceae; genus Hanseniaspora; species Hanseniaspora sp. CRUB 1602. The sequence continues at coordinate 96,936 of JAJMDL010000009.1, read as the reverse complement.
GATGAAAAGCATATGAGTTATTCTTCATCTCATGTCGGGATTTTGTCCAGACTATATACCTGATTAATTATGATACATACGGACCTCTAGCCATTTTTGATAATTATTGATTTGTAAGTGGTTTTATATTAATATTTTTTTTCTATAAATTATTATTGTAATAACAATTCTTTAATGGTAATAAATAATTTGTTCAGAATAATTACTTATATATCAAATTAAAAATCATAACGATTTTAATAAATATTTCTTGCCATAGGTAAGTTTAAAAATATTGTATTATACCAAAAACCAAAAGTATGTAAAAAAAAAAAATTAAAAAAAAATAGTATGGAAAAAGCAAAAAAGATGTGTCCGGATATAACATAAGCAGAAAAAGTGTATAATTTTTTTTGTAAAAAAAAGTGTAGTAAAAAAAAAATGTAAAAAACATATAGCATCGAGTGGCTGATTTTTGAAATATTTTTTTATTGGATCTTTTTTTTTTGTTGCTTTGCTAATCTTTATAAAATGTATTAATCAAAATAAACTCTCCTATTTTGACTGGAATCCATCCATTTGGTTTTGTATCGACTTGATCAGATGGTAATTCATTAAGCCAAACACTAAATTGTGGCTCTACTTTACTTTTATAATATTTTTTAATTTTTTTAACATTCTTTTTGGATAAGAACTGAGGGTTTTCAAAATCTACAATAAAATTCAGATCACATCCTATGCAGTTATTTGAAGTTACAGTTAAGTTTCTAAAAGGAGTTAATGCATTCACCATTTCATAAGCACTTGTAGGCTTTGAAATGTTTTGCATAAAATTTTTGTTAATAAAAATAGCATCATCAGGATTAAAGAAGTCATAATCAAGCTGTGTTAGTAAAGCAAAGTGATGTGAAGTATTTTCCATGCCAAAATCTTTTTTTATCAATTCTTGTTGTGAGGTGTTCAATAAATTAAATCCTACTTGACATCCAATAAAACTCTTGTAATAATTTTTTGATATTTTATTTTCATAAATTTTGTATTGTCTTTGTAAGCCTACAGTACCCGAGATTTCAGTGAAATAACTTTTTGAATGATTATAAACGTTAATCATAGATGAAGTTGATTTTATACCATAAAAATTATAAAAATCTGGATTAAGTTCTAATCTATCATAAGTCAAATTTAAGTAATCCAAAGGTCTAAGATGTGAGTCATATTCTGCATCAAAATGAAATAAGTCTCCTCTATTCATAAGTGGGGATTCATTCAATTTTGAAGGCATATAAATATTTGGGCAAGTTTTTTCTGATAGCTGATGATTATAATTAATAGTTTTGTTTATAAAATTAGTGTATCTTGGATTATTGGCAAAAAAAGTGTCATTAAAAAATCTTTTTTCGTAATACTTTTTAAGCATGCCATTGTTTAAATAGACAGGATGGGCTTCTGTGGTGAAAACAATATTGTCTATATTATAACGATCCTGATCGGCATAATCAAATAACAAATATAAATATTTCAAAGTTTCTCCTAAAACAAATGTCTCCATCTCATCTTGCAATTCACCAGTTCTAATATCTTGAACACCACAAAGACCACATTCACAAGTGTATCTATTTTTCAAATCCTTTAAAATTTCTTCTCCAATATGTAAATAGAATGGATCTTTTGTAGCTTGATACAAAAAATAGCAGGACTCGATCATCTCTGGTCTCAAGGGATACCATTCCAATGCTATATCTGTTTCAGTGAATGTTTGGTCAACATTCCATCTTTCAGGAATGGCTCTATAATTACCCCATAATTTAATATAAAATAAGTTTTTAAGTTCTGCTGTCTCTATTTTACCATCTAGTACTAAAGTTCCTGGTAGATAAGCTGCTAGTGAATCAATCCAGGGGAGTGCAAAAGTTTCAGCAGTGGAAGAGGCAACTTTGTAAAACCATTTCATATCCAAATAAATTGTTACTGCATTAAACAGTTCATCAAATAAATCTAGATAGTGATCATTGTCAAAGAGAATAGCGCCTTTAAGCATATATTCCATGACAGAATCTACATTTGCACCAACTCCTGAAAATAGCTCTAATGCATTCTTCTTTATAGGATCATATGAAAAAGAGAGAAGACCCGTCTCTGCAGATCTCAATTCTTTAATAACAACATCCAAAGAATATTCAGAGACGATTCTAAATTTGTCATCACCAGTTAAAATGGAGAGTAGAGTAAATTCAAGAAAGGGGCAAGCTAAAGCTACAGGATTATTTTCAGACATGAGTTCTGGTTCGTCTACTATCAAATTGTTGACACCATTTCCGAATTCAATTCTGGAGAAAGGGAGTCCTGCTGGCGATTTAAAACCTTGAATCAATTCATTTCCTACTTCCAAAGCTTTATTTAAAAACCAATCATCATATTCAGTGAATATATTTTTTTTGTCTCTTAAATTTATTGCATGCAAATGCGAGGATATAAAACTACCTAAAACTCTTATATTGAATTCAAATAATTGTACTCTAGTACCTTCTTTGATAGAGAAGGACTCTTTAATAAGAGTCGCGATTTTAATGAAGTTAAAATCATCTTTCATTGTGATATATGTTGTTATAGAGTCAATAAGGAGTAATGGGTTGTTTGAATAGACATCACTTTCGTCTATTTTTTTTTGTGAAGGTGGTTCACAACTTATTGGCTTTAATGTATCATATGGGTATCCTTTCTCTAAATATTGGTTTATAGACCAGTTAAAAAGTTGTTGAACCTCTTCTTTTGGAGATAATTGTTTGGTTAATGATAATTGTGAAAAACATAGAAAAAAAACTATAATTTTTTTAAAAAACAACATATCTTTGGTCTCACAAATATAATATTTTTGAAGAAGAAGAAAAAAAGTACATTGAGAATATTTGAATTAAAAAAATAATGGTATTTTTTTTAAAGAATGAAATTAAACAATCTTTTTTTTTTAAAAAAAAAAAATGAAATCATCCCTGCTACCATATTTTTCAAAAATGTTGAAGATAAAAAAAGTAAAAAAAATGCTAATAGTGTTTTTGTTGCAACATCAGATCAAATAAAACTTTCTTTTATATATTAATAAACGATGATAACAATACATGGTTGTAGTTAAAACAGTAATTGACTGTTATTATCCCCCTTTTCAATCTTGTTAGTATTATTATTTAATTAGTATACATTAAATATATATATATATATATATGATGATTTCTTCATCTTCATCATTTCCTTCTTCTTCTCTCTTACAAAATCGGATAGTATCTTATACTATTTAATCAAATTGGAAACCCATGTGCTCATCATCATCATCTTTGCCCAATTGCTCCATCAAATCCAAATCAACACCGCCTTGTTGCATCCATCCTTCATTCTCATCAATAACATCCTCATCTGCAGGCATGTTTGGATCACCTGGAATGAAAGATCCTTGCTGAAGAAAGTATGAATTTTGTAACAGTTTTCTGTTCATATATGAGGAATTCAAATTGGCCATGGAGTTATTTGTTGGTGATTCCATAGGGATAGCAGAGTGGTCAACAAAAGTGAAGCCTTGGAATTGTTTTTGAATTGTTTGGGAAAGAGGTGTGTTCTTGACTTTTTGACTTACACCATTGTTATTATTACTATTACTATTATTATTGCTATTATTGTTATTACTGCTATTATTGTTGTTGTTATTTATGCTGTTGTTGTTTTGTGATTTTGGAGAGAATAAGTCATGATCTATTTCATGGGTTGTGAAATGGGGATCAAAATTGGAGGTATCCAAGTCATCTTGAATGATGGGTTTGAAAGGAGGTTGAAGTTGTTTTTTGAATAGTAAATCCCAATTAACATCTTCCAAGAAAGGGTGTCTTCTTAATTCTCTACCGTCATCAATAGCACCTAGTCTATGTCTTGGATTTCTGTTTAATAAACCTTTAACAAAAGATCTACCAGCAGGAGAAAGAACATCTCTTGGGAATTTAACTTTACCAAAAGCGATCTTTTGATACATTTTTTGATTATCTTCAGCAAAAAAAGGGGACCAACCACAACACATTTCAAAGATAAGAACACCTAATGACCAGAAATCAACCATTTTGGTGTAACCTGTCTCATCCAAAAGCAATTCAGGAGCAAGATACTCTGTAGTACCACAAAAAGTGTTTGTTCTATCCTTCAACTCATCCTTTGATAACCCAAAATCACATAAAGCGATATGACCTTCAGAATCCAAAAGAATATTTTCAGGTTTCAAGTCTCTGTAAACAATATCATTGTCATGCAAGTATTCCAAAGCGACAACCAATTCAGCGATATAGAATTTACTTCTCAATTCAGAAAATCTGCCTGCTTTTTGCAAGTGCCAAAACAACTCTCCTCCAGCCATGAAATCTATAACAAGGTATAAATCAGTAGGGGTTTGGAAAGAAAACTTTAAACCAACAATAAAAGGACACCTTTTACTGTTATTGCTGCTACCGTTAACATCCACATCAATATCGGTAGCTGGATACTTGTCCTTGCTATCTTGAGAGGTTTTGACTAGAATATTTCTTTCCCCAATAGTATGGGCAATCTCATTTTTCTTAATGATAACAGATTTGGACAAAACTTTCATGGCATAAATCTTGTTTGTCCTTTTGCCTTTGACCTGGTAGACTTGACCGAAAGTACCTTTACCTAGAAGTTTTAGTACTTGGAAATCTTGTGGACCATATCTTTTCTTTGAAGTATAAACTGGTTTTTGTTGAGAACTTAAGTTACCACTATCATTGTTATTTAAAGGTTGTTGTTGCTGCATTGATGACATTACTTGTTGTAAAGTTTGGTAACCTTTATTGCTGTAATCAGAGGTAGTGTTAGTATTCCAATCACTAATATTTACATTGTTATCAACATAGTTAACATTGTTGTTATTTAAATTATAGAATAATGGGTTATGAAACTTATTAGCATTACCATTGCTATTAGTAGCAGTGTTGTTGTTACTATTGTTGTTGCTGTTGAAAGTATTAAAGTTCATGATTATTAGTTTTTAATTGTTAAAGTTTTATTTTTTATTGTAATAAAAACAAAAACAAAACAAAAAAAATGATAATATAAAATTTTTAAAAATTACAAATTAAATCACTATAAAGATAAAAAAAAGAATAATAATAATAATAATTTATCTTTTTTATTTAACAAATAATATTAATTATTGATTATTATTGTTGTTGGTATTAATCAGTTACAAATATTATTAATATAAGTTATTATAAATTATATTAAATCTTATAAAATAGTTATTAGGTAAAAAGAAAGGGAGTGAGAGGTTTTTTTTTTACTATATTTTTTTAAAATATTAAATATAAAAAAAAAATAAAAAGAAGAAAAAAGAGTTGTAAAAGAATGTATGTAGTTATATAAAACAATTGGTTTTTAATTATTATTATAATACAAGTTATTTATTATTATGAATTTAATAAATATATATGTTAGATTAAATAGTCAATAATAAATAGTAAAATAATAATAAAAAAAAAAATAATGCTAGAATTTTGATATTTAAAAAAAAAAATAATAGTCAACATCAAAAATTTTTATCTTCCTTTTTCTTATTTTAATTTTTCCCCCCTCCTTGTCCCTTCCCTATTTCAAAAAAAAAAAAAAAAATTTTTTTTTTAAATTTTTTTTGCCACTATTCAAACTTTTACAATATATATATTTTTTAATTGGACCTCTCTTTTGCTTATTTTGAAAAAAAATGTTAAAAGCAAGACAGAGAGACAAGAAAAAGAGAAAAAAAATCTTTTTTTTTTTTGTCTAAGAAAAAAATATATATATGTATATTATTTAACTCCGATATATACATATTTATTTTAAATTACTTATAAAAGGATTTGTATATTAAGTTACGTAGTATTTATATATATTAATTTTTGTCTAAAAAAGGAGGTTAATGTTTCATATTACTTATACTTAATATTATATGTATTTATTTATTTATTTGAAACAATTATTAAAAATAATACTTATAACATATATTTATCTAATAAATTTATTCTTATACAATAAATATATATTACTATTATCATTGGTAACATCTTCTTTAAGGGTTTAAACCCGTCATTAGAATATCTTCTTTGAAAAAAAGTTTATCATATATATTATATATATATATTTTGTATTTACTATAATACTAAAATTGGAAAAAATAACAATATTACACGTGATATTACCTTAAAAAAATTATAGGAGAGATTTTTAAAAAAAAAAAAAATATATAACTGTTAAAAAAAAAAAAAAACAAACATTCTAGAATTTTTTCTCGTTAAAATTTATATTCCCAACCCTGCCAAATATGTTTTGTTTTTCTTTTTT